>SNQN01013140.1:0-14120 GCA_008642245.1 Bassia scoparia
TCAGATCTTTGTAACCCAATTCGCCGCATGTTAGCGGCCTACTCGGTCTCATTTGTAGTCTAAATTCATAACATTGAATTCAAAGAGCTATTGAATTGATCTTGAAAAGCACCTAAATTACTAGGTGAGTTGCTATTATGTACAAAAACAAAAGACTTCTATAATTGGACAAGGCGATCACTGATTGTTAGTCAATGTTAATAAGGTGCCTAGGAAACCGTCTGTCCATGATATCTGATTAATGTGACAAGCCGAATTAAATTCCTAGTCTTGTTTAAACAATATATACAAGTGTGGTAAAAGAAATAATAACAAGACATGAAACAGAGTTAGTAGCATGGATAATAGTGTATGTGTTCCTCTCTCACCTGTCATGGCCAAACTCCAAATTAGTTTAGAAATAAAACTCAAAGGAATCGCTTTCAATTGAATTTGCCTAATTGGACAACACAACGCGTTAATTTGACAATAATAAATTTTATAACAAATTGAAAACCAAAACATGGAAACATTGAAACATTAAAAACCTAATATTTTACATGAAACGATAAAGAGTGAGTTTACATTGTTTAATTGAATTAAAACTCAAAAATAATGATTAATCAAATTAAAATGAGACAAAAAGGAATTGAAAAAAAGAGTGAAAGAAAGTGTTTTTTTGGTGAATAATCTCGATTTATACCTTATCGCTTGTTGATTCGATAAGAGAATCGATCTTTGAATCGATACGAATGTGTTTTGAGTGTTTTCAGAGAGAGAAATAGATGTGTCAAGTGTGAGAGCGTATGAATAGTCGTATGAATGAAGTTCTGAAGGTCCCCGGACTGAGCAAGGCAAGAGTGTATTTATAGCACGAGGCAAAAACGAAGCACAAAACCGGCATATTAGTATGCTCAGGATGAGCGTATATACGCTCATGGGGAGACGTATATACGCTCATCCTCAGCGTTTATACGCTCCTTCCACTTCCTAAAGGTTTTGGCAACTTCGTTGTGAGGTGTTGAGCGTAGATACGCAACAAATGGAGCGTATATACGCTCTTCTGATGGCGTATATACGCTCATCATCTGCGTATTATACGCTCATCATCTGCGTATTACGCTCAATGATTTCGTAATATATATTTTCCAAAACCTCGAAATATTCTGATTTCCTCCGATTTTATTCGTATTTCCTATTAACGACCTACACTAATACATCATCCAAGCAAGGAGATTCTGAAGTTATAGAAGATTCCACGTTATATTCCGAAGTATTTTTCTAATATTCATGTATTTTCTACTAGTTCTGCGTCATTAAACATATGCAAAATTCGATAGGAAATCATAGAAATCAGAAAAATAATTAAAAAATACTGTGCGGATTCAAGAATGTGACGCAACATGTGGAAAAACAAAAAGCACGAGAGATCGCCAGCTAATCTTGTTTGAAAACACCTCGAATTTATCGAGAAAACCAACAAAAAATATGTTTGCCTTGTATGTGACCTTGCTCAATAGTTTCCGAGTATGACCTCCACGTATTCCAACTTTGGTTCAAAGCATCTTTTCTGAGTCGGAAAACAAACGCGAGACGCGGTAGTTTCATCACGGTATACTCATTTGGGAGACACATTTCGTGCTCTACAGGTAGGGCTTCGCCCCGCCTTAGGGGCCGTGACCTCAGCTTCAGTATGTCATGGAATTGAGCCAACTGAATTCCGGCATGTGAATGCGTTGGGGTTGTTGCGATTGAGGGATCGCACCGTGCGCCTATATACGTCTATTCACGGACGCCCGAACATTGGTGCAAACTAGTGGTCCCAACAAATAGGGTCCAGTACCAAAGTTGTGGGTTCCGGGGACATGGTACGGATTGAATCATAACCCAATCCGCCCGCATGTAGCGGCCTTACTCGGTCTCATATTGTAGTTCCATAAATCATAACAATTGAAATTCAAAGAGTTATATTAATTGATCTTTAAAAAGCGCACTAACCAAATTACTCGGTGGGTTGCTATTTATGTGACAACCCAAGACTTCTACATGACAAGGATCATTTGATTGTTAGTCAATCATTAATATATGGTGCCTAGAAAACCGGTCGCCATGATTATCTGACATTATGTGACAAGCAATTGAATTCCGGTCTTGTTTAAAGCAATATATACAAGCCTGTGTACAAAAAAAATGTACAAAGAGACATGAAGACAAAAGGTTTAGTAAATGCATAATATACATGTATATCCTTCTCACCTTCTCTGGCGAATAAGCAATTGTTAAGAAAAACTAAAAGGTTCTTTGCATTGAATTGGCTAATCAAGACAAATAAACACGTTAGTATGACAAATAACAATATGCGATAATAATGAATCTTGAAGCTGATTGATAATATAATAATAAGTGTTAATGAAAACGGAATTTGAAAAACGTAAGTGACAATCTATCATATTTACATGAATCAATTAAAAAGGTGGGTTTCTAACATTGTGCTAATTGAATTAAAACTCATTATAATGGTTAATCAATTAGAAGTAACAAAAGAATTAAAAAAAGAGTGAAAAATATGTTTTGGTGAGTTAATCTCAGATTTATACCTTGATTTCGTCGTCGAATCGATTCGAAAAGAGGCGCGAGACTCGAATTTCATGAGTATGTGTATCGGGACAAGAGACTATGATACAGGCTTCGTGGTTTGCTCGTAGTATAGCCGATGGGTCGTAAAAGTTGAGTCGTCGAAGTCCCCTAAAACTCGAGAGCCAGGCGTTTTATAGGCGCGAGAGACTAAGGGCACAAGATGAGCGTTATAACGCTCATTGGAAGCGATATACGCTCATGTGAGCGTATATACGCTCTAGGGAGCTAATATACGCTCATGGTGAGCGTATATATTGCCCTTTGAGCTTATATACGTTTCAGTATTTGTTGGCCTTAATTCGAATTTTTTTTATTTTGCAAATCACGGAGATCTAATATACCCCTCCTCCAGAAACGCGTATCTTAGGTCTGGGATTCTTTGGAACGGTTCCGTGTATTTTTGTGGTTATTTCGCTATTTCTGCGTATTCCTACGTATGTTGATATTGTAAATATTGCAAAATCATAGAAAATTGTAGAAAAAATCGAAAAATAATCTAAAAATACTGGCAACTCAGAAAAAGTGAAGGAATTGATGAAAAACAGAAATGAGAATCACCAGGTAATATTTTTTAAAAAAGCTTCCACGTAGTAGAAAATTTCCGAAAAATAGAAAATGATTAAGAGAATCTTTTGGCCTCTTGTTTGACCTTTGCCTCATGATTTCGCAGTGTGACTTCACATATTTGAATTTTTGCGAGTTCATTTGCGCCTTTTCGGAATCGAATCGGTCACGAAACTGGTATGTTTCATCATCGATTACTCATTTGGGTGGGAGACACATTTGGGTGTCTACAAGTACGCATCTTGAAAGTTTTACCACTATAAGAATCAAATGCCTCAACACCACCCCATAACACCTTCAACTCATGGATCAATGGCTCCAAGTACACATCAATATTAATCCCTGGACCTGACTTGCCCGGAATTATACTGAAAGAATGAATGATGACGGTTTCATACAAAGTCATGGAGGTAAGTTGTTAAGGAATCAATACAATAGGCCATTACGTGACTAGTACTCATCAGACGATATGGTTGAACCCATGACTTGCTAGACCCAATCTTAGCAGGAGGCATGCCGCGGCGAAATCAGGATATTTTTTTATCAAACTCCTTCCAAGGCCTCCCCATCAGCCGGATGCCTTAAAATGGTGTCAGTTTATTCACACGTTTTGATCCTCCTTATGCCATCTCATGACTTGTGTAGTCTTGTGAAGACATGTATAGCCTCTTAAGCCTTGAAATAGAGGAAAATATCGTATCACCTATTGCGGCTCACCAAACTTGCATGTTTCTTCACCTTATTCCTTTCACTCTCTTCCATCTCTATGTATTGACAAATACGACATTCATTTTCATTGGCTAATTCACCCTAATATAGCATGCAATCATTAGGACAAGCGTGGATTTTTTCATAGCTTAATCCCAAATCTTTAATTAACTTCATGCACTCATAGTAAGATGATGGAAACTCCTTAATTTGAGGAAGGCAATCCAATTGAAGTTCTAGAGTTTGTTGAATGATTCTATAGACCAATGGAACAAACACTTAAGGTGAAACAAGTGTAATAGAATGAGAGTTTTGAAAAGTTTTACACCTCATTACAAAGGATCGTGTGAGGCTTCTAATAGTCTCTTAAAACTTCGCTTCTTCCTCTTTGTGCATGTGTGAATTGGACTTCGTCATCTAACTCATCGGCAAAATCGTCATGGAAGGTATAGCATGCACTTCTTCATCTACATGAATTGGTTCATCAAACGATTCACCTACGGGTTCATGGTCAAGATTGGCATGTCAATTCTAAATGCCTCTTTTAGGCAACCCTTCCATATCATCTCGCCCTATTACATTTGGTTCAAACATTATGGGGGAGCTCTTGTTGATTGGATCTACACGCGACACATGAAATATCCACTTTCTACAATTCTTATAAAAGCATGAAATAAAATATGGCCTCCTACGTCATCAATCCAAAGCCATTTACTCAGCTTGCACTTATTACAAGGGCATCGAGTTTTCCCTCTCTATTTGAGTCTCATTAGCAAGCTCAAGAAATATCTTGCACCTTTATAATAGCTGGATCCCCAGGTCTTTAAATCAATCCAACTAACGTCCATGTCTATCAGGGCAGTTCTAGGCAAGAGCGAAGTAGTCGTCCGAGCCTAAAAAACCGAGGGCCTGAAATTGTATTTAATGATATTTTTTAATTATATGCATAAATGAAATGAGTAGTCTAGTGGATTAAAAAGAACAGTACGATAAATTCTTCCTAATACAGTAGCAGCATCTGCTAAGTAACGATCTAATATGCTACACTTTATAGTGAAAGAAGGGCCTCAATTTCATCTGCACAAATTTGAAAACAGTAGACTGAGGACTGCTTGCCTGAATTTATCAGGTTGTCAGAAGCACAATATATTTGACAGTAGTAAATACACTACATTGTTTTTATGACAGTATAATCTCACTTAATTTCACCCTTTTATTTTCAAAAGTGAATTTTTATGTCACTGCTAATATCTGATCAGTAACAAGTTTAGCTTCTAAATGAACACCATGGAAGCAGTAAAATTGCATATCTCAAAGATTGTATAACAAAAGTATCAAAGTTTGATTAAAATGAAGTAAGTTGATATACCTTTACAGGGCAAGGGACATAGGGAGTTACGAAAGATGAATAATGAAAAGATATGTAACGGTGCTAATAAGACTGTAACTGTCACTTTGGGTAATAAAAATTATCAGCAGAATTAAATTTTCTAAACATGATTATAAATGATTGCACATGACAAATTGACTACACATGCATATTCAATCAAGGAAAAAAAACTTTTATTACTACAGCATAAACATGAACTCATGAAAGAGAAAGCAGTACTAAATACTTTCCAAATGAAGTAGTTCATTACCTATTTATAAGATATTATCGGGAACATAATCACGCTTATAGAAGTTATTAGGACTAAGTGGAATACAGTAGTTATAGGAAAGAAGTACAACTCTAAAAGTATCAAAATTATCCTAAACAAGAGTTAGACATTAGTTTAACAATGCACATGACTCACAGTAACAATACAGATTTGGCTATTAAGCACGTAAAGACGCTTACTAGTTATTGATTTTTTTATGCCACACTCAAAATTGATGATTATCAGCAGCCTATTTTGATGAAGTAGGAGTATCTTTCTTCCTACAAATATGGAGTGTAGATAAACATGGAGAGCACCTATACATTTTCTGCTTCAATTTTATTTGTACCTAATTTGAAATTATCTATAAAAGTGATTTATTTATTTATTTTTATTTAATTAGGAAAAAAAATGGAATCAGACTGCAGGCTTTTTCAAGGCTTATAAATCCTTCACAATGCTTTGGAACCCTGCACACATGCTCCTACAGTCCGATACTCGGATACACAAGAAAAATCTTGACACCCAGTCCTTAGCTCCTCAATACCTTATAATCAAAAGAGTTAGAATATGGTTGAGTCTTATGAGACTATAAAGCACCCAACACCAATGGAGGTATGAATTTTTGTTTGTTAATGGTGTCAAACAATTTCCTTCTTGATTTGTTTAGTTATATATCTATCTCCTTTCCTATATTTACATTTTGTGTTATGAATTGTTGTCTAGGTGGTAGAAGAGTTAAAGAAAATGTCAAATATAGGGCTCCCAATAGTGGCCATGAGTTTGGTGGGCTACCTCAAAAACATGATTCTAGAGAGGGTGGGATATTGATTTGATGTGTCTCAAAAAATTTAACAGAAGAAAGAATTTTAACACAAGGTGCGTGTTCATCATTGGACAGGAATGAGGGACTGAGCATATTGACCAGATGCGGCTTAGGTACCCTCTGTTGCCTTTGAGCAGAGCAATTCTAACATATCTTTTTATCAACCTTACTCAATTGTGTTAACATCATCAAATCTTAAAATTCCTAGAAATGCTGTCAATTTACAACATTATTCATTCCTGTTTAYTTGAATTTATCCTAATTATTTATTTCAATTCATCCTAATTATGATTTATATGACCACACTACAAAAAAGTCTATTTGTTTACTTTGTCTTACATTTCTCTTCTTTTTACTTCCTTTACTAATAGTGAAATGAAGAGGCTCGTAGACACTTATTTTAATTACATTCAGATGTGAATGAAGGCCATCTCTTTTTTCTCCCCTAAAATTCTTGTAAAAATCTCCCTTACTTCACTCTCTGTTATTATAAACTGCAGCATTGCATGCTGCTCACATTTAAACTCCCTTAATTACATGTTGTTAGGTCCTTTTAATTGTCATTATAAACTGCAGCATGCAATTGTCATAATAAACTGCTTACATTGCATTGCATGCTGGATAAACAAAGTGAAATGCAGTAAGAAAAATGAGTAATTCCAAACAATAACAGACGCAACCACAACCATAACCATAACAAATGCAAGGAACTTAAACAGAAACTCGCCCAATACTAGAGTGTTTCGGAAAACTAACCAACTCTTAGAAGCCACCAATGATGTTGAACAATTCACCAAAAGACAAAGCCTCAATTATTCCTTTGAAATATAAAGACATACAACCATTGCAAATAACATACTCATCTGCACAAAGAATCACTAGGCTTAGAAACTGAGAAAAATAGAAACATGTATGCTTTAGAAAGGATAGGGGAAGTACAATGAATCCTGTAAAAATGTTTGTTTTGAAATTATCATAAAAGGAAGAATGGAGGGTGGAAGGGCAGAAAAGGGGAAGTTACAGAAGAACTAATATATACCAAAACTTAGACAAAAACTAATGCACAGAGCCACAATCATAATATATCTAAACCAGGAAGTTACAGAGGTATAGCTGTATCCCCCCCCAAAAAACATTAATATATCTAAAATTCAGATGCAAAGAGCCACGATCATAATATACAAAAACTAATGCATAAAACTGCAGTCGTAAATACAGTTGAGTTCAATACTAATACAAAATATAGGACTTGCCCCAACAACCTACTATATACTAACTGTAATTGACCAATTTAATTTAATGATACAATGTGCCATTATAATACAAGTAGTAATTATGAGGTTTTCTGTGTTATCTTGCCATTCTCTAATCTAGTATGGTGTAATCAAAAGTCTCTTAGGCTATTGTAGTTGATGTTCAAGAGAAATGTTGGGTTCGAGCCGTATGCAGAAGATATGTATTTTCATCCCTTATTACATTCGGATGTAGTCAAAGAATCGAATAGGCATACCAACTAAAACAATATTTGAGCAATGAAAATTCAATTCATCTCAATCTCATACACAACTACTATAAAAAAAATATGTTATACTATATGTTATGTTATGTGTTATGTGACTATCATAGCATTGAAAAATCATGCCTAATATGATGCATGGCCCGGGGAGTTCGTTCGATCAATTGAGTTGGAGTAATAACAGAGAGTAGGTACTTACTGACATATCTCCTCAAAATTCCTTCAAAATTCTTCGGTGCAAATCTTCCCTTCACCACCAACCTCTGTCTGCCCATCTAGAGATCCACTACAAGTGATGCATGCAAGGAAAACAAAAGAAAATTGATCAAACCCCAATTTATATATACACTTTATGATAATTTTCTACTATATATTGATTATTAACATCAATATATACAAGATTATTTGCTATTTTATGAAAAAACACTAAAAACTTAATAATTATGAGAATCGACATACTAACCAGCAAGCAATTGAATGATTGATATTGATCAAAATTATGTGTTTGAAGTCGCAATTGACAACGAAGAAACCAAAAGGTATGACTGCAGCAAACCAATGAAGTAATGAACGACTTTAGCAATTTTTGAAAATTAACCCAATTTAAGAACGAGGGCAAATTAACAATTGAACAATTGAAGTGATGAAATCAATGACTGCAACAATTGAAGTAATAAAATTGAGAGCAAAAATTGAACCATAGTGAAGAGAGGGATACCTGATTTGATCGAGCAACAGCGGCAATGAACAGTGATAGTGAATTAAACCGTGAATAGATGGCGATTAGTGGTTTAGAATTCAATGTACTCGTATGTAATATATCCGTAGGTATTTTATTAATATACAATTATTTATTTTTAAGGCATAAATATACCCTAAGAATAATATTATTAAGGTTTTGCCGTTTTTAATTATATATATATACTATAATTAAGTTAAGCAGTTATTTATCTATATTTTGAGAGAGTATTATTAGTGGGGTTTTCATTTGCTAGGTTAATTATTTTGGTTTTTAAAAATTTTATTTGAAAACTTTGGCGCCTAGCAATTTTTTGGAATGGCGGAAAATTTCTCAACATTTTTTGTGATGATGTTTTAACTAAAATTGTGAGGTTTGTGTAAAAAAAAACATGGGAAACCAAATTCTCTCAACACTTACACTTGTGTTGAGATCAATGTGTCTAAAAATGTCTTCTTTTGTAGAGATACTTAATCGATGCATAAATGATCATTATTGCAAATTATTTCCACTTTTATTTTCTTAAATCAACCCATATCACTATATTTAGCTTTTTCCTTTAATAAATGCATTATTCTTAAATACAACTCTTTATACTAGTCAAGGGAGGACTATGGTGCACCCCCTATGAAAAATATACATTACCCATAAATATTAACTTCCTTGCTCACACCAATAATAAATAAATAAATAATGTTATTAAAACCTTTATATTCCTTCTGTCTGTAGCAAAACCGCTTGGAAAACTACAATATTTCCTTGTGCAGGGTTTGAGAGATGGGTGAAGTTTCCCTTCAATGCACTAACGTTCGAGGGCTGATCTTGATTGGAACTTGGAGATGCCTGGCACTTCTCTCGTTCCCAAGGCTCCTTACCTGCAAGAAAGGGAAATCTCTGTTTTGGAATTATCTCCCTCCGAGCCTAGGCAATAGCAATAAGGGTTTTAGAGGGTTTGTAGTGGTGAGTGTAAGGTATATTAAAACAAACTCTTATATTGTGGGGTATTTGAGAGATTTGAAAGTTGGGAGGTTTGAATGTTGAGAGGGCGCTTGTGTAGATGCAGGTGGAATTTAGGTGGGTATAGAGGTGTGTACAATAAAGAGCGAGAAATAAAATAAAGTTAGGTAAAGTTAGAAAATAAAAAGAAATAAACTATTGGATTCCACCAACAAAAACCTTAAAGGACTTGAACCTATTAGCTATATGCTAGAGAGTGAGGAGTATTGTTATGGGAGGGGTTTGTTGTGATTATTGATATGGCAAGAGTCACCTCTTAGAGGTTTGAAATATGTGGAATGCCCTATGTAAGTCAAGGAATGAGGGAAAGTATTAATGCAATTGAATTTAGAGAGGAAGTTAGAGAAAAAACGTCTAATACTTTACTTAAGATATGAGTAAATGCTCTCAAATGTGTGGAAATTGTGTTGTAAAATATGCGATACATGGGGTATTTATACGCATTTGTTTACATGGAAGCTGAAGTGTGCATTGTACTATCCTATACGTAGTTCATCTGTTTTGCTTGCATTAAGCAATTTGATTTTAAGAGTCGTACTGTCTTCCAAGTTGAAGTTGTACGGTCAATAGACCAATTGGCTCTTAACACGTGGCTGGATCCTTGCCACGTGGATCTTGACGACCATTCTAAGTTGACACGGGCTTGGGGTATTTAAGTGCACATCACCTTCCTATTTAGGAATGATTTAAAATAACTTTAATCAACTAATTATACAACCTTAATTGATCAGTTAAACCCAAAAATACACATTCTCTATCTAGTTTTGATTGAACACTTCTTAAATTGATTGTCAATAAAATGTTCTCTAAATATCAACCAAATCAATCTTTCAATCAGCCAAATCAATAATTCTATTTAATACATTGTCTACATGACTTAATTTTCTCTTTTAATTAATTTATCATATCAATAACTATAGTCAATTTGATATAAGAAATTTCTCATTAAAATATAAATTTCCTTCCTGATGGGTATTAAATACTTTACATTGGCTTTTTATTCTAGAACATACATATTCTGTTTTCTTTCTTTCCTCTCTAATTCTAAGTTTATGTATTGTGTTGCAACTATTTTTCTTTTATGATTTTTTTTACATTTTTAATATATGTTACAAATTTTATTAATTTTGCATGTATGTCTTTGTTAGAAAATTTCACTGTAATTATTTTTGAAAATCCTTCTCAATTTCATTGATTAATTGATATCATTAAATTTGTCATCATTATGCGCAACATATTCATTTTTATTTTTATACAATACTAAAAGTATCATCATCAAGAATTCATATATTTAAAAATTAAAATTGATGAGTATTAAGTTTAAAAAAAAAAAAACACCGCACGCATTGCGTGCAAATAAGACTAGTACCTATAAAGTTAAAGTTAATGAACATATACAAGTTTGGTAGCAGTAGCCACTAGTACCTAGCAATAAAAGATATTGGGTAATACTGTAATATACTTCTTCTGTTTCAGAAAGCTCGCCAAACTTCCTAATTTAGGATATTTCACATTATTTGCTACACATTCTAATTTATAATGTTTTTCATTACTGCCTACACTTTCTATCTCTCTCATATCACATAGGTCTCTATCTCTTTCCTCTCCAAAAATTACCTAAGATTCCTTAAATTGACATAAAATTCATTCAAACTTGAACCCATAGACACATTGTTTATTTTCAAATCCATACCTAAACAAGTAAACCATATCATGAATTACATAATAATACCTTTATACTTAGCTAGTTAGCTCGGACAATATATAGTTTATGCCTTTAGTTTTCTTTTTCATTCGCCTCCGTAAAAGAAGCTAAACATCATCAAGGCAACTCTTCAAGTTTTTCGAGGAGATTAAAAGATCTTGATTGTATGTTGTACTGATCATATTCATATATAAATTCAATAATAATGCCAGATGACAAAATTAAAAGACAAATTATGTTCTAAGTCAAAGCCACAAAACAACAACCAAATCTTTAAATTCTCTTACATTGTATGTTGCACACTTGCACCGTATCATCTTACATTGTTAATAAGATATAACTTTGACCATCATCTTATTACATTTACATAATCGAATCATCATGCATCACCATGCAATATATATACTTCCTCCGTTTTTTTAGTTGCTCCAGTTTGATAACTTCACTATTCACAAGAAGAACTTTGACCAAGTTTTGTGCTTTACACGTAATGAAAAATATAGTCAAATGAGATCTCGTTAGATTCGTCTCGTTAAATAATACTCCCTCCGTTTTTTTTAGTTGTTCCAGTTTCTATTTTGGGATGCTTTTAAATAGTTGTTCCAAACCAATCTAAAAATAACTTTTTCACATTTTTACCTACTTTATTTACTCTAACATTAATGACTTACCCCTTTTTAAAGTCAACTTTCATTACTTTACCCAATCTTTTCACCCAAAATTACTATTTTCCATAAAATTTCATTCACACATTTACTCTTTTACCTAACTTATTCAACTTTTTACCCAACTTACTCAACTATTTTATTCAACTCAATCAACTCTTAAAAACCGTTCCATAATGGTATGGAACATCTAAAAAAAAAACGGAGGGAGTATATTAATACATAATTTTTTTATAATTTTCATTAATCATAATTATAGTTATTAACGGTTAAAATTGTGTCTCGGCAAGTGTGTTTTGTTGACTTGGATCATTAAAAAGAAACGAGGAGTACAGTCTTTTACCCCATTAGCAGTAGACTTTGGTAGAAAAAAGACTCCATTTGATGATTCTTCGATGTTGTTTTCCGATGTTGCTATGCACGGCACAAACCAACCGATAAATAGGGTAGGACAAAGCTCGATATTTTGTCTAAAATTTTGGGATTCGAGCAAATATAAGCACTGCACGTAAACACAAGTAAGATAGGGCGCGAACTTTAAAAAATTGGCACGTAATGTGTTTGTGATGTGGAGTCCATGGTCAATACTATCATGCTCACAATCACAAACTTATTGTGAGTTTGTAATTAGCTCTCACGTATAATTCACCTGAATATGACATCATTTGCTTAGATGATTTCAATAAAGATGTACAAACATACATGTATTAAACAGACGCATTGCTAGGTGGTGCTAATAGGCATTTCAACGAACACATTGGTCGATCAATTAATCTACATTCCATACTTGAACCGATCACATCACATCATCTAATAAAATAAAATTATAGAGAGAAACTAACAAAGTAGGATTACAGGTGATTAGAAGGAAGATACAATAACATCAATTAATTCCATCAAGAGGTGCGTTGTTGTATGTTGAAAGTAGTTCAAGTAGATTTATCAGTGATGTAGTTAGTGATGTTGATCACTCCCTTGATTGTTGGTGAGATTGGAGCATGATGAACGCGTGGTAGCACACGAATGTTGTATGACTTCTCCATCTATCCCTTGTTGCAGTAGCTTAATTAACCCAAGGGTCAGTGCAACTTGATTCCCCCGGGTATGGAAATTGAGGAGGCGAAGGGAAAATGCGTTGTGTGATGGAGCAAGTGCTTGGGCAATTCCACCCGGCGCAGCACGGTTCTATCTTCTTGTAAACTGATCGGTGAACAATCTATAAAACTAACCAGATCAAACCATGAAGAGAATGCTTCAGAGTCCCCCGAAAATCTATTATCTCGTAAGGGCACACGAACCATTATTACTTTCCCATGCGTAGGAATATACCACATGATGCCCCTGCCTCTGATCAAAAAACACCAGCGCTACATTCGATTTTGTCGGTTAGTTAACCACATTTGGACCTTTTTATGATTAGGATACACCTATCATCCCAAGCTTGTACAACAAGTGCACGAAGCTCTGAGTCGCTTCCAAAGAACCATGAGGAGGATTTGGGTCGATTCAAGCGAATAATGGCGAGGTATGCTTCTCCATCATTCATCACTCCTCGCCAACCAATTCCAGCTTGTGCCTGTCTCCCCACGTAACATCCGTCTGTTATGTATCTCTGTGGCATTCCGTGCAAACTTCATCCACTGCACCTCTCAAGCTCGGATCCAATTCTATTTCTTCCACCTCCATACATGAAAATCAACTCACCAACGTTCTTTCTGTGTGATAGATATGGAGTGAATAATTAGAAGCTTCAAATTTAGTAATGGAAATTAAAGTACGCCCACCACTTTGACGATTATTTAGTGGTAATAAAATAGAGTTATATTAATAGCGTTAGGATCGGTTATGTACTTAATAATTGAAATTTATTTTTAAGACATACAAAAACAGTGTGATTTAAGATATATATAGTTCTTTCGTTTGTACATATTTATCAGAACTACAAAATCAAAACATGGTACGGACTTACATATTTATGAAATTGGTCATCATTATAGAGATACTGATGCAGTCTAAAAGAAAAAGCACGAAAACTAGTACAAATTATTTATTATGTATGTATAATTTGAATGTGATAACTTATAACTCAGTACAAAATAGTATAAATAATTTTAGGCACCAAAT
>SNQN01013141.1:0-12290 GCA_008642245.1 Bassia scoparia
ACATTCAGTCTGAGAAAGAATATAATTTTGTGTGGCATTCGGAAGGGGTTCTTTGTTCCCAAATTATTCTGTGGATTCCTATTTAATTCAAGTACCAATCAAGGTGAAGCATTGATTAAATAAAGAGTAAGGCAAGTTTGCAAACAATGGAGTGCAATAAAGACGAAGCCTCGAGGGCAAAAGATATTGCTGTCAGAAAGTATTCAGAAAAAGATCTCGCTGGTGCAAAAAAGTTTGCTCTGAAAGCTCAAAATTTATATCCTGCACTTGAGGGCATTTCTCAGATGTTAACCACCCTTGAGGTATATATATCAGCTGAAAATAAAATAAATGGAGAGATGGATATGTATGGTGTGCTTGGTGTTACGCCACTAGCTGATGACGATGCAATAAAAAAGCAATACAAAGAACTGGCACTTCTGCTTCATCCTGATAAAAATAAGTTTATTGGTGCTAATGGTGCTTTTCAGCTTGTGCAAGGAGCTTTTCGTTTCTTATCTGACGAAGCTAAGAGATCTGCCTACAATAGTCGGCATAATATTAAAACAGCTCACCTAAAGCTTCCTTTTCAATCTGTGGCTTCAGCAGGGACTTCAAGCAGTGGACAGTTCCTGCAGAAGTTTCCAGGTCATGTTGGAGTCTCTGTGACTTGCGCTGGCAGAACAGTTAACCAGAAGGTTCCAAACCAGGGAGGTGGCCTTGGTGTGAGCAGAACCAATGAACAAGTTTCTAAGAACCGGAGCACTAATTCATCACAGCAGACAGTGGGAGTTCCAGAAGACCCTTCTGGGGTTAAGGGCAGTTATAAACAACACTCGATTGCCACCACCTCACATGGAAAGGCATCAAAGAGTAGCAGCCAAAAGGCTGCTGCATTTCAATCACTCTTCAAAAAAGGCGATACATTTTGGACTATGTGCAATCTATGCAAGATTCAGTATGAATATATGCGAATTCATCTCGATCAGATTCTTAAATGCCCCCATTGTCAATTGTGGTTTACAGCAGCGGAAGTACGTCCACCTTCAAATCTCTCCCCAATTCGCCCTCAACAACGTCAAAAGTCATCTTCTAGCTCAGGGCCTCAAACATCTGGGGTGAATTACTCATCTGGTGCTGCTAGTGCTCATTGGTCCCCTCTTTTCGGAACAACTAATAGCACTATGGCGCACAATAGCTACTTTGGCTGTACAAGTGCTCAAAACACCACATCTGCTAATGCTCAAGTTGGCGGTGAGCATCACATATCGACTGAGAAAGTCAAAAGAGAGTACGAGGAGGCTAGGAGCGGTGGTAAACGAGAGAGGGGTGGTGATAACAGTTTTGTTATAAATAAAGAGGGTCCCCTGAAAAAAATGAGGGAAATGGATGATTGTGTTAAGAAATTTGGGGGTGGCATCCTAAGTCAATCAGGGATAGGAAATTGGGACACCAGCATGGGAATCTTGCTTGAGCAGAGCAAAGGCTTTGCTGAACTGGTGAGAACAAAAGGCTTTGCTGAACTGGGGAGAACAAATCATTTTGCAGGATTCACTTCAAAGTTTAATATTGTTAACAGAGAATTATCATTAATGGAAACTAACAAGATTCTGAGTGAGAAGGCACTATTAGAGATACGCAAGAAGCTAAAAGATTTGAAGGACAAAGAAGCTAGGACTGCTGTGAAAGAGAAAGCAAAGGCCAAACATGTTGAGAGGCAGAAGTCAAAAGGTTCAAATGCAAGCATGAAGGAGCCGGGGATGGATGGGAGTCATGCAAAGTCTCCTGTCGGTGCTAAGCAAGAGGTAACTGAGATGGTTTCAATGACAGTGCCAGATTCTGATATTCATGTTTTTGATCTAGACAGATCGGAAAATTGTTTTGGAGATAATCAGGTGTGGGCTATATATGATAGTGCTGATGGCATGCCTCGTTTCTATGCTATGATCCGTGAGGTCATTTCACTTAATCCATTTACAGTGAGGCTTAGTCGGATTAACTCTAGAAGCGTCAGTGAGTTTGGTTCGTTGGATTGGGTAGGCCATGGTTTCATCAAGAGTTGCGGAGATTTCTGGGTTGGTAGGCGTGAAACAAACAGCTCATTGAATTCATTCTCTCACAAAGTTAGGTGGGCTAAAGGACCCCGTGGAGTCATACAGATATWCCCAGGAAAAGGAGAGATTTGGGCTCTATATAGGAATTGGTCTTCTGATTGGAATAATGACAYCCCGGAAGATGTTGTATACGTCTATGATATGGTGGAAGTGCTCGATGACTACAACGAAGAGCAAGGTGTGCGTGTTGCCCCTCTTTTGAAAGCTGCTGGCTTCCGAACTGTCTTCTACAAGCAGCCTGACCCAAAGGAGGTAAAGCAGATTCCAAAGGAGGAAATGTTTAGATTTTCACACCAGGTTCCCAGTCATATTCTCACCGGTGGGTGAGAAGGCAAATGCTCCAAGGTCGTATCATAGAACTAGACTCTGGCAGCAACTCCAGATGGAAACTTCTTAGACGACTGCACACTGAACCGAATCTAGAGTATATCATGGAAAAGGAGTCGACGCTGAATAGAAAGCAGCACAGCAGCTATCAATATGGCTGATTAGTTATCTGTATTAGGATGTTGAATTAGAGCTGAACGTTTTTGTGTCAATTTTATAACCTTTTGGGTTTTGAGTTGGGTTAGAGGGGGATAGAGAGTACACAAGAACTTTTTCTGTTTCATGTGCCAGTGTACATTGAGCAAACCCATGAAGTTGCTTCACAATTTTCTTCAGAAAACTGGTAATATTAAGAGGGGATTAGTAATTGGTAATGTTAGAACATAGATGGAAACTTTTTCTCGGCTCGAGTGGAATAGCGAGATTTCTTCCTAAATGATTATAGTATTGAAATCCAACTGTAAATTGATTTTCCATCGTTGATGACTTTAGGCCTTGCAACAACATTTGTTCGACCTGGTTTTCAGTTCTTAATCTACACATATCTTGTTTGCAGGATGGAAGTATGATTTCTGCTCCATCAATTTTTATAGTTACACGGCGGCATTATTATTAAGGTAATATGATGAAGCAGTGATTTAAATTTGGCGATACCAGAATATCTTGAATAATATTAGTATGGCCAGGTTGAATGTTAACTAGCTTATTGCGTTAGAAGGAATCGGCGTTCAAATTTATATTTACATTTCCGTGTACGGCTCCTTATGCACCCGTAAAAATTAAATTAATATTATATCTATAGGAGAGAATTAAGGAGTTAGCAAAGAATTAGGATCACGAATTTTAAGTTTTCTCACTGTTCAGTCAGACCGAGCAATATTTTTCTTTCACCGATTTCACTACCTAGAGGGCTTTTAAGGTGAGTATGATGGGTTGGTTAAAGGTAGTTAAATGTGATTAATAATCTAAAACCTATAATTAAGTCCACAAAAAAAGAAGAACAAAAATATAGGTCCTCAAGGTGAAAACTAAAAATTGAGAAACGTATAATAACCGGAATTATAGCTGGTTGGAAGATCGGTTGTACTTCTCACATCTCATAAGGTGAAAATAATTTGGCATGACCTTTACTTTAAACCAAAGGTACATTTTTTGCTCATATGTTAGATGCATATAATGGCCTTAATTTATGAACATGCACACGCATTTACAATCGAGATGAATAATATTCGGTTCCTCAATACACAATGGATGATGTAAGCTTTTACTGGATAGTTTTTGGTCTCGATTGTTTTTATAACCAAAGTCTTGTTGTGTGCTTAATACACTGTGTGTAAGTGTATATAATTTTTTTTGATGATATCACATAAAACTTGTTATTGCAACCTAATTTGATGTTTGAGAGCTCATCTAAGGGCCACAAACATGCCTTATTGAACCTGACCTGGATTACATGTAATATATTGACGATGGATATATCATTGTATACCATGAAGACAAAGCTGCATCATCGAGGGTGTGATGCTTTATAATATGAGATGTCAGCCGTAGCAGACTAGGTCGGTTTTTCATATATTACAATATGCTTCTAAATTAAAATTTGATATTTTTAATTGTAATTATTTGAAAATAAGTTTATTTCGATTAAAAAGTACTTTATAGTTTATATGAATTAATATAGATATATATAATATAATTAAATTTCTACTCAAAAAAACCCCACCAATAAATTTAATTTTATTTTCAAATAAATATCTTTTTTCATTTTTTTAGCATGTAATTATATAACACATAATGATTGTGTTTGTAAATAGGCATTGAGAATAGATGTCTCAACTTATTTAAAACAGTTTTTTTAGAGCAGTATGGATGTCGTACTTAAATTATTTAGTTAAGATAGTGAACAGTAATACAAGACATATTTCAATTTGGTCATGAATGGTTGACCATATTTTTTTACTACGTAGTTACTTATTAGATAAATTAATAAAATCAACATGTTTATTTATTTAATTGCTTTTTTTTTGACACGCTATACGTGTAGTACAAACATTTATTAAATTTGATATTTTTAATGCAGTAGTATAGATGGAATTCCAATTATATTCTCAGAATGAGATAGACAAAATTGATTGATTAGTTAAATACATAGTATATAATCATTTATTTTGCAATTGATATCAAATTTTCATTTTTTAAAAGTGTGCATATTGAAAAATATAGTTTTCTAACATAATTTAATTTGATTATTGTAAGTGATTGTGTTGAAATTGATATGTAAGTACTGTTATATCGTATTTTGTCAATTTGATATAATTGATTATAGTGTGTTGATTGATATAATTGATTGCCTCTATATACTGAATTGTGTGTGCTGTGATTAGAAATCAGAAGTTGGATTGTTTAGGATAGTTTTTGGTTATTTTGTGTATAAGAGCGGTTATATAGAATTTAATAGTGGGGACACCTCATTTTATCCGCCTTAAGACTTATACTCAACTAATTTTTGCACGCTAATCGTTGCATCAGTAATCTACGTATTGTAAAGACTCAATTAGGTTATTTATTCGTGTTAAAAACATTAGTACTAAATTAGATATTTATTTGTTATTAAATTTAATCAATGATTGTGTTGTAGGATTTTTGTAACAAATTTTTAAATAATTATTAACTGGATGTATATGAGAGGGAAACATTGTGCTATAAATAAAGTGAAGAACTGTGTATACGTTTGAATGTTGATAAAGTAAAAAGTTGATTGACATTACATAAAGGAGTACATACTGAATGATAGGTCAACCTAATAAGTTAGGGTTAGTTAAAAATATAAAGTATGTAAATTTCCTGGTAAGTTTTTCGATTTTCTCGTATTATTATGTTACATATTGTTCAAGCTAATTTTTATCACAAATTTCAGTACATTCATTTATTAATGTCCTAGTAAAAAACAATAATTTAACTTCATTGAAATTAATGAAATCAAAAGTTTGCCATGATGGCTAATATGGTGGTGCTAAGAGATTAAGAGAAGGTGCGATGGGAGAGGTATGGAGGAATTAAACCTTGAATGTGTTAATTTTATTTTCGTATTATAGAAGGGTCTGTTAAAGGTCTCATAAGGTATAAGTGTATTTGTGAAGGGGGGAGATCCATTGCCTCACGCCTTCACAGTATAATATGAAGTAAAGGAAAAGTATCTTATAATTTAATGCCTTAGATATATAATAGTGGGTTGGTCAACTCGTGGTTGAGACTTTGAGAGAGGAAAACATTATTTTGCGTGATTCTTTTTAAATGTAATAATCATAGGATCAATCAGAATTTATATATATTCAATATCAAATAAAAGATGACTTCTATCCACCCGCTTCTGGTTTCTATCTAATGTATTCATTAGATATACCTTGATACATAGGAAAGTAACCAAGGTATTAGTAATCGAATTGTGAGTCAATCTAGTATCATTTAGCTCGATCCTCATAGCATGCTAATTAGCCGACACTCTACCATTATACAAATGGAGTACATTAACCGAGAAAATGGAATAATCATAGGGAAATCACGTATTACCGTGGAAAATGAAATGCATGTATCACCCTATTATATGTTGTATAAAAATCCCTAAAAAGAAATGTGGCCAGCAATTGTTGGGTCACATAACCTTAGAATATTATTTATTACTTGTTGCGTTAGCTAATTAACGCTGAGGTCTAATCATTTTAAGTAAAAAAAATAAAAAATCAAAACCAAACGCATTTCCATAGTATGACGATTTAAATGCACGACCAGATGCCATTTCATGCCATCTCCATTTACGATGGACTAAAAGGGAGTCTTCTCTTCTCCAATCAAACTAACCAATGGCGATTAATTACATGCGGAAGTACGATACTGGAATTGCAGTTTTAAGTAGTAGTGTTTTGGATTGCATTTTTTTGAGTGCAGGTTGTATGCTATATGCAGTTTTGTTAATAGCTGCCTATAGTTAAAGGGGTAAAGATGCATGGCTAGGACAGGATAGTGCGGCTTTACTTTCTGTTTGGTTCCTCAAGAGACAGAGTGCTGGTGACCTCACTGCTACTCATTTTCATCAAGCAGTCAGCGCTTGTTACCCTTGTTGTTGAGTGCAATTTAACAAAATCAATGATAATATTACAAATACAGAAAAACATGATCGACGTTGATAAAATTTAACACGATTTGCATTCAACAGAAGCGTTGAAACACGACTGCACAACAAATATACTTGATTGCGTCGCTTGATCGACACAGTGAGCGTTCTGTTGATCGGCGAAGAATTGGCACAGAAAGAACAGGGGAAGTGAGTTAAACTATGGTGACTGGCAAGAAATGGCACGAAAGAGAAAAGGGAATGAGTTGAATGGACGAAGGGTATAACGGAGAAGTTTAGGGTTAGAATCGATTAAGATTTTTTTTTTTTTAATTAAGAATTTACCATAGGTTAATAGGCTTAACTCACAAGTAATAAAAAATATTCATTAAGGGTTGATGTGACACATTGCATTAAGGATTTATTAGTAGATCGAAAAAATAATAGGTGTTACCGGGTTGCGATTTCCAGGTGGTTATGTAGAATTTCACTAAGTCAAGTTATATGCCACACAAAGTAAAAAATAATTTCATGGAAATGTAAACTTATTGGCAATCATAAGTCACTTAGTATTAAGTAGTTTGATTCACTCAAGTAGTGGTGGAGTTAAGGCGTTTTCTAATTGATTATACTCTTTGATGCAATTCGAGTAGCTTAGTATTCTTTGAATTTCAACTACATGCCCAAAGACTCAATGTACTGTCCTCGTTTTTTTAATTTGTTCACTTTTTCTTTGTTGAGATATCTACATTAGTGTTTCAATCATCTAAAAATAAGGTTTTTTCTTTCTTTTTTACTCATTTTTTTTTATCTAAATGTAATCGAAATTACTTCTTGAAAAAGTCAATCTTCTCATTACTTTACCTCAATTATTCCCAAAATTCTATTTTTTCAAAAAATTTCATCATCAGACATTTATTCTTTTCCTAACTTAATCAACTATTTATATTGACTTATGTCAATCCATTTTATTTACTTCACTCAACTCTTAAACATCGTTCAATTTGGTATGGAAACAGTCGAGAAAAACGAAGGAGTTAATAATTAAAAGTCAGTATGTAGATATCATGTAATACCATTTTTACAGAGCAGAGGCGGATTAGTAATTAGCCATTGAATGCTCAAGATTAGTCTCTCAACATTTCAAAATATGTATAGACAGATGAGGATAACATACTCTAAATTCCAAACAAAAATCTATTACAAAAATCTTTGATTTTAGTGAAGGATTTACATGAACAATCAAGCCTGAAAGAGAACATAATCATATATTATACAATAATTCTAAAAAATTTGGAGAAGAGATGCTCAAGGTGGTTAAAGGCTTCCTCCATTGTAAGGACGTTCTGGAGTCGATTCTCATCCACCTAGGACTCTTACAAAAAATTTGACCAGTTCAAACGGAAAATTGTTGAATTTCCTAGATTTTTTACCCCAGTGTTGTTTTTTGTATTTCACCATGCACCGATTCACATGGCTAGATCCCGAGTATGATTTTATTTGTTACACTAATTTGCTACTATTTGGTAGATATTGTGTTACATGAATAGATTCAAAAGAGATTAAGAATTTGGGTTTCATCTCTATTCGTTTCTCCTTTGTTTTGCTTCGCAATCTTTGCATTCAGTATTCATCTATTCATTATCGAAGTTATGTATGTAATTGGTTTATTATTGAAGTTAATTATCATTATATCATGTTATATTATATTAATTATTATTTATATATTCTCTTGTCGAGTTCTATTTTAAATTGCAGCTGTGTTTTTATGTTGAAAAAGATGCAGTGCGTGTACATACCCTTGTTTCTAATTCTGCCGCCATCTTTTTTGTTGGCTGCACTCAATTTACCAACTGAAGTTGTCTAGCAGATTACACACGTGCCGAATACGATGACTATTATTTTTTTTTTCAATATGTATACGTCTATAATACGTAGAAAATGTAGCACTGTAGACGATTTCCATTACAAGTAAATGGTGTCGACTTATGAGTTATAAATATGATTTTCATGGCAATCTGCCTGTTCTTGTTGATAAATCTCTACCCTATAAGTCTTGCTGTGTCACGATATTTTTGTAAACATGTTCTAAGGGAGTATGTAAATTATACATCACTAGTATAGGGTAGCTTCAATTATATTATATACTAAGCAGCAAAAAACTATTATGATAGTGACCGAAATATAATATTGTAGTTAGTGACTTTGTTTCGGTCCGGAATAGGATAGAATGATTAAAAGCAAATTTTGTAAGTTCGTATGTATTTTTTTTTTCTTGATTATTCAAACTCATTTGATGAAAGATTTGATTACCGCAGTGACATAAATTGACTTACAAATAATCAAATTAATCTTTTGGAGTCATGATTTTTGGTTGTAATTCAAGTGTTCGTTAATGCTTAGATTTTACTGCGATGATTTTTGAGTAATGTATAGTGAACTCTGGCTTAGAGTGCAATTCATATAAAGATTGAGGAGTCGGTTTCTAATGAGTTACTTGTTTCGTCCTTTCATATTGCTGAATGGCCGAAGAGATACTTGTGGCCGGCCCTCGATCAGGTAAAAGATGTGCTATATTTCTTATTTTTTTGGATTTCGTTATTGCTAACGTTTGGAAGCTGTTCTACCTTTTCAATGATTTTTTAATATGTACATTTTTTGCTATACATTGAAAATTGACTTGATTATCGCAGTTTTCCATATAAAAGTATATGAATAAATTTTCATTGTAGGAGTGCGTAGACCATGTTTGTTGTCGATTAATTTTCTATATAAATTCAAAATATTTTAGTCTAATTGTTTTTTGTTTTCTTTTTAAGAGAGAAATTGAAAATAAGTTTGTGTATCATAGTAATGCCAACGACACTACTTATAAGTTGACAGATATAGAAATTTAACAAACATACAACATATGAATTTATGCATTAATAAAGCATATTACATTAAATATGTGGGCCTTAAGAATTCTCTCATCTGAAGCATACGGATCCTGTGAGTTCGTTAGGCGATGGTCCCGCAAAGACAGGAGGATCATGTGAGTAGATTTATAGAGTGATTTTTAGTCAAATCTTTTGTTTTTCTTTGATAGGCTTACAGTGACGTGTAGCTACTCAAAATGGTAACAATCAAAAAGCGTCATAATTCAGTAATATGATAGCAAAAAAGAAAGAGGTTTTAAGATATTATTAATTTAATTATTTAAAAAAATAAAATCTGTTTGTTAAATAATAAACCCTAGTAGTATATTAAAACGACTCTATCATCATTATAAACGTACCGTCTTCCACCTTCTTCTTTTTTCTCCTTGCAATTCTCTCTCCAAATTTCTCAATTCTCCAATTCAAGCGAATCGAAGTACATACTCTTTCTTGTATGATTTCTCTCTCTTCTTCTTCTTATTTTATTTCCCATTGCTTTCATCTTTCATGATACGTTGTGTTCTTCTTCTGCATCATTAATTCTGAATAATTTCTGTAAAATTTCTCAATTTTTCAATTGCATTCTTGTGATGACTTATTACCGGGGAAGACCGGGTGAATTGAAGAGCTCTACCGCTCGTGTGTTAAGCTAAGCGGGCGAAAGTTTCGGCCGAGTTTCTTACTGGTAACATAGCAATTACGAAATAAATAAAAGTAAATAAATAAACTTTAAGAATTATTTATTAATTTGTATTCCGTTTTTAGAATGGCATTTTTTCGGCGGTATTTAAGCCTGTGAACGGCTCAGGACGCAGATCTAAAAAACGGTTGGTGTCGTCATGTCATAATTAACCATTCACCGCGAATACAGCGCGGTGAACTCAAATTCGGCTAAGCTGGCTGTCGTCAGGTGGCGCGGTGGAAGCTACGCGTCGAGTTTTGAAGGAAAGGTGTATATAGAAAGTATTTCAGTTACTGTTGAGGTACGATTATTAGTGTGCATATGTGCAGGATGCGTACTGGGTATAAAGGTGAACTATATGAGGTGATCTGTGCAGTAACGTGGGAGTTGTGGTGCAGTTTGGTACCAGAGTCTTAAGGGGGCCACTTGATTTTGTTGAGCTCTCATGTATAACTGTACGTGATTGTGTCAGTCCTTAAAAAGAAAAGAAATTTAAATTTTGTTGTTTTTTGATTTTTATTTTTTAGTAAATAAATATCAGTGTGGTAGTAATAAAGTATAGAAATGGTACGAAGTGTAATGGTTCGTGTAAATTGGTTACCTTCTTAGGTTACATAAGAAATTTAGCCCCGCAATAACTTCTAGATCTTTGTTGAGAAGGCAATGTAGCTTCTTGGACTTGGTTAATTAAGATCTCATTAATGTGGGTTTTAAAATTGCTCAATTGAAATTTAATTTATGTATATAGTAATATAATATAATAGTTGACAATTTAAAGGATCATTTCAATGAATGTCTGGACTTAAGGTGAAACGTTTAACGTATTTTGTGAATTTTTACTTATGTATAGGTGAAACAAATTAATTGTGTTGGTAGGCAATCATCGAAGATTTCAAATCGAAGAAATACTTTCTTAGGTAAAAAGATATAGTCAGGAGTATTAACGGTCATGATGTATACTAATTGTTTCTCCAATAGAGGTATTACTTAGTATGGGGAGTGATTGGCAGTAGGACTAAGTTTGTAATTCTTTTGTAAGTGTGAACGTGTTGTTTTCAATAAGGTAAAGAAAGTAATTAAATGTGACTGATGATATTTCATCTGAATGGCCAAAATGTAAGTGATGATGGACTATGGCTGTGTGAAGCGCTTTGTTAGGTTATACGAGATCCTGCCGATTATATAATTTGAAGTTGTATGTAAGCGTGAAATTAAGCTGGGTGAATGATGATGGGAAAGCGTTGGAATGTCGAAGACTATAATTGCCATATGGGTAGAGAGTTGAAGTGTGGATCTTTATATTTAGCGGCTTTAGGTATAGTGATGTCTTTTAAATCAGTCACTGTTTTGCTCTTCCCATTTTTTCGGCCTGAATGTCATCTTTTTGGTTTGTAAGCACGTAAAATAGATCTGTCGGAGATCATGCGGGAGATATCCACAAGATTTCAAATGATAAGCGACATGGTCGTTAGGCCGGTGGCGTTAAGTATTGAAACTAGAGGACGATAGTAGGTTTTATTTTTATTTAAAAAATAATATGATTATTTTGGAGAACTTTAAAATTTATTGAATGGATGGATTCTGACAGTCCTAATGCATAAATCAAAAGAGAGATTTAATCAATATTTGTTTCTTATGATGATCCTAAGTAAGGGGAGATAGTTTGTTAGTCTTGAATCAAAAAAAAGGCTCCATTTGATATATTTTTCTTAATAAATTGTGTTGTATAATATGTAATAACGATCTTATACGCTAATAGGATAATGAATAAGATTAAAAAACAAGGAACAGAGCATTTGAGTGAAGTGTAAAGGGTAGAAGAAGAAACGTATTAGAAACTTTATGTTTACCGCGATCATTTGGATACCTTGAACTGTTATAATAACAAACCAACATTGGTATATGTATTACATTTGACGAAACTTCGCCGATGGTTGCTCTCCTTTAATAGATTCTTTTAAGTAGTCACATTCCTTTCCATTCTTGCGTTGTAAAAATTCTATTAAAAAGTTGCCTTAACTTTAGCACGGGTGCAAAGATCTCCAAAGGATGTCCTCTCTCTCCGAAGTTTTGGACATTATTGCCACTTCATTAAGATAAAGTAGATAAAGAGTAAGAATATTAATTGATAATAAGCACTATTAATTGAATTTAATGAA
>SNQN01013143.1:0-14110 GCA_008642245.1 Bassia scoparia
AGCTCAAAGCAGTCAGGCACATCTCGCGTCTTGGAATCTTCTATCCGCCACACTCAAACAGCAAGGGATAAAGAGTAAACGTGACAAGCGACGAAGGTGAAGGATGTGAATTAGGTAGTAATTCTGAGAGTTACCCAATGTTGTGAGGTCTTCGGGTCTTGGAATCTTCTCAGTTCCTAGGCAGCTTACAACTTATGTGACAAATGAGAACGTTTCCGTTCTCAGCAACAATCCTCTTCGGCGAGTGGTTTGATAATCTTGCCATCTCTCTCACCACTTCTCGCCGTCTATCAACGAAAGCTCCACTAGACGCCATCTTCATGGCGGTGAGTCGTAATGGATCTTTTGCCTTCTAGCATCTTCGCGCACTCACCAAGAAATCGAGAATAACAGATATGACAGACGCAACTCATATACAGCGCCAACCTCTGAAAGAGCCATAGGACTCGTACGATGTACCGCTAGCCGATGCGGATTGACTATTGAGGCTTCCTTATCTGAGGGTAAACAGGCGCGTTCCCCGAGGGTAACGAGCCAGTTGAACGAGATCCTTATATGCTATGCGTGTCTTGCGGTATATAGTAGAACGTAAGAGCTAAACACACTACAGCAGGTATTGTCTGCATATAGGGCAAGGATAACCTTGGTCAGCTCAATTGGGAACGCCGTAGAGCTTTTTGAGCCGTCTTGAGGCTGGGAGGGGTCAACCGTATTACCGTAAGAACTTAAAAGATGTGAATACCAATGGCTCATTATTCACTGAGCTTGACGAATGGGTCTTGCCTGTTACATTACGCCCTCTTAAGACAATTGATTATTGTCCACTTGGGGATTCCAGCCGTTCGAATGACTAGCACATTTATGGGTTAATGAGTTGGGGACTTAATCATGCGAGGCCAGTTGTGTCTAAAGCCAAAGCGTTTGCAAAATTGTGTCGTCAGCGGCCGTTAGGTAGGTATATCCCTCTATCTCTTAGAAGGCTCGTCGGAGCACTTGTCTTAGATGTCTAGCAGTAAAGGGCAAAACCAACTCCTGACTACCGAGCGGTCCCAGAGATATGTTCATTGAGAGGTGATCAAATGGAAGAGTCCTCGTATACCCTCAAACCTTCAACTCGCAACCCAAGGTGCTTTTTAACGTTCCAATTATGGCATGCCGCTTCATATTCATGAAGCGTTGTTTGCGAGTTCTGAAGTACTAGCTTTAAGCTGCGAATCGGAGTCGTGTGCTCTTCCCCTGGTGTATACCAGACGTTGCCCACCGCCGCATCCTTTTTGATTTAAAGAGAAGTTCATCAAAGTATAAATACATCCAAGCCCCGCCTTCAGTCATCAATCAGACATGCGTCGGAGGGAATTCAAAAGTCTCTGGCTCTGCTATCTGCGCGAATGGGCTAGAAATTGTCGGTAACATAATGCTTCCCCTTGATTGGCCTGATTATTGGGCGATGAGTACAGGGGACATTATATACTTCAGGAGCGCAAGAACGTCTTGCGTTTAAATGCATAACCAACCGTTCCGCAAATCACTACGTAAAGAGCGTTTGCACCTTTCGTCTTATGTATCATCGATCTAATCGCAGAGTCTTTCTTTATCATCCAGGAGACTATCCAAGTCAATGGATACGTAAGAGGTTGCGTATGGCTCAAATAGTCGCTGTGGGTCATTGAAGACGAGTGCGCAGCCTTTCTTGTGGTAGAATATGTCGCTTCCCACCAAAATGGCGAGAGTCAAATTATGCCCTGTTATCCCTGTGAGTAAACATAAGAGACATACATACGAAATCTCGTATTTGCTGAGAGACGCTCTCCATTTTTGTCTCATAGCTGAAATCAAAGAATAGGGAGCATTAGCTTTCTTGTCCAGCGTATTTCGCCATACTTTTAATGAGGTCAAAAGCATGTCTGTGGAGAATATCCACGCTGACGAGAGGCCATTGTTCTTAGATGCACGCGGAGAATAAAGGTTATGTGAGAGCCTCGGAAATGTTGTGTAAAGCCGAGGGTCTAAAGGCCAAGCTTGGCCAGATAACAACTCGACTGTAGTGTTTCTTTGCGAGGTTATGTAATCTTGTGAGTCGAGTCAGAGGAGTATTGTTAGCAAAGGACTATTTCTCAACAATGGTGTCTTAATTCGAAAGCGCCTAGTATTTACTTCGACATTGCACTTTGTCGGATGCTTGCCAATTCCAGTCTTTGTTCGATCTTTCTTTAGAACTTGGCGAAGTATGGGCTTCTCAACATAACACCATTAAGGAGATGGGAGAGATATTGGAGGAATTGATATCCGTCCTGCAATCCTGTTCATTGAAGACGTCTCTCCAGATTGAATCCCTGGATCTCCTTTTTCGTTTGAAGGTGGTTTAGGGGATCATTATGGCTTCTGACACTTCTTTGTCTGAGAGAGTCCTCGTGAATTCTGAGATTCACACATTATCGTTCTGATTTGTCCTATGACTTTCTCTACAATCTTTTTGCAACTGTCAGTGTTAAAACTAATATTCGCAGATGAACCAGAAAAGTTAACCTTAAGGAATAGATTAGAAAGCTAATTTTCCTAGGACAAAGGAACATTGTCAAACGCCATTTTGGATGTCGATCGTAGTCGATATCATTTTAGCATTCTATGATAATTCCTTCTGTTGGAAGGAGGCAACCGGCGATTGTCCTCAGGTGCGTCCGACAGAAAGGATATACTTGCTTGAGAGAAAATAACACCGAATAATGGGAATTCCTGGTAGGGAGAGATCCAAAACGTTTTCCGATGTCTCTCTGTCCTTGGATAATATATCACCTAATCCATATACATGCCCACAGAGAAACTATTCTGAACCGTTCATATCTACGCCAAGTGAGTATGCGTTATAGAACAGCTCTAACCATAATCAGCAAATGCCAGTTGATATCATTACAGCTGCTAGAAAAGGAGCGTATAGTACCTTCATTGGCAATGCGCGGTCGAGTAGTCATAGTGCACAAGACCTACCGGCGTTGTAATCTAGCACGCCGAACGTACAAACTGTGAAAGAGCGCATGTGATCTCCCCATAGCCCGGAGAGCTTATATAGTAGAAAGGTTAGCTCCTAGCGAATGCGAACCATCCATTGTCACTTTCTGTCTTCCTATGATCAGCATATTGTTCGTAATTTATTGATTATCAGCTGCAGCCGCGCACTGTATATCAATGCGGCCATGGGTAAGGGATATATCCTATGTGCCTCGTTGCGTCCTCGTGGCATATATTGACAGTGTATAACTACCGACCAAGATGTTAATGGTCCCGCGTCGTTGCTATCAAGGTCGGAGACTACATACCTTCTGGGCTGTCTTGGTGTTGATGGTGCACGGAGACTATCAAATGCACCGCACCTGCATTCGGACTCCAACCTCCACTCTTTCTTATTTCTTCCTCATATATAAGCATCCAACCGGGACACGCAAACAACATAATATTGGCACGATCTCTCGCGTTTCATGTCAAGCATTCCTTCTTCGAGAATTCTGCTTATCGAGAAAGTCGAACAGAGAGTAACGACCAGGTCGCAAACTTCTGCTATAATTCTCAACCTACGTCCTATCAATAATCTTCTCACAGTGTATCTATTTTAATATGACCTAACCATTGTTAATGCAGTTCTAGATTAGGTTTAGGTGATTGCTAAGTCGCTCTATGGCATATCTAGCTATCTTCTCTTGTCTGAAGCTCATGTTCCATGTTATATTTGTCAACCTGCTCATACACAGTTCAATGTTTTATCATTGGCGGTAATTGGTTTTTGGCTAAGGTTTTTCACTCTATGGCTATTGGATTAAGGTGTACATATCCTACCCTTGAGCGCATTATTCCTTATTCGTTGTCAATAAGCACCAAACCAGCGTAACATACATCTTCTTGTATTTGTAAATTCTTGACCATGAGTGTGAGAGGAGATGAGCATCGCATCCCTTGTCACATGAGTTTGCGTAGCGATGGTCTTAGTCACAGGACGATCAATAATTACTTTCATTCTATCATTTGTATTGTTCGCGTATGATAGCCATATTCATGAGGCATATGTGATGTTTCATTGCGTTTTTACCAACGAAACATTTGTTATTTACACTTGGTTTGGCAGATATTATGGGTCGGCATTTGTCAGTTGTGTGCTAATATTAACTAGTTGATAGTTTGTTCTTATGCATCTCCACATTCTGTATTTCGCAATTATGTATCATTGTTTTAATTGTAGATGTTTCTTATTGTCGATCTAGTATTCACTTTCACATTCTACATTATAAGCGGTAAGCGTCAGAACTAATAGCAGAGTCAATGAACGGGGAGTGGAGAGGAGCGATACTAAGACAATAAAATGTTTTAAAACGATCTAAAGAGCTATAAGCTTCTTGAACCTATGAAACTCATTGCCATTATATTAGGATCAAGTACACCTCTTCAACATACGATAAATAGCTCGAAACAAGCTAATGACAAAGTGTTCTGAGGATGCTAGACGTTATATACGAGATGTCACGCATATGCATAAGCTCGCAGTGTTCAATAAGGTGATCCGATAAAAACATGACCTGTCCTAGTAAAAGACGCATGCTGTCAATAGTGAACTTAACACTAGGTTAGTAGACTACCCAAAGCATTAGGACTGGGATCTCGAAGCCGTTCTAGAAGCCGTTCCCAGTGCTGAAAGGCAAAAGCTGGTAACGTTTGATAGATCGCTATTGCGATCGAATATACCTATCGTTGTCTTAATGGCAATGTCAATGCAATGAAAGACCGCAATAACGGAGGGCTGCCGCGACCCCGCTACAAGTGTCGGGCGAATAGAGTTACTGAGTGTAGTGATTTCGCAAAGTTTTGGCGAGAGCCATGTCATTCGTACATGATTCCTACGGCATCCCACGAGGTCTTTATTGGATTGACGCTGGAGGAGCCGATTGACCAATTGTCATTAGCCACTACAGACGCAAGTTTCAGGCTGTGAGTCGAGGTTCCGAGTGTCAGAATAACGGACTCGCTAGGCCACACGGTGGCACCGACTCCCCTTCATCCGTTGAGAAACGGTAAGCCTATCTCTCACTCACCCTGTTATCCGATCGCACCAAAAGAGCTAGAACCCCGTCGCACCTCACGTGCGACGTGGATGCCGATAGGTCCTCAAAACGTACCACGTAACGACGCGCGCATCTAGCTGAACGTTCGGTAACAGGATCATTGAGCCCTATTCTTCTGAAGCCGCACGATTGCCACAGTTGAAAGACCTCGAGATCCTGCGTACGTTCTCGCTGATCCAATCAGTAGTAGTCGAGACGGGGATTAGCGAGAGATCAAAAAGACTGGTGAGAAAGCTCTCGCAGGTATGAAAAACGATAACCGATTGAGGCAGTAAGCTCATCACGGCGGCAGAGTGGTTGTCCAAATCTATAAGACTCGTTTTTCTTTCGAGGATAGACGTATTCCATTGCTTGGTTCCCTTATGTGTCTCTGCGGCTATCATCCGTGTCTGTGCACACGTAGAGGGCTATAACCACAATGACCCTGAATAATTTGTGCCAATTTATATCCCTTCTTCAGGCTATTGGGGTAATATCGTCAATTAAGAATAGATTGAATGAAGTAAAGCTATGGCAAAGTGATACCGTGTAGGACGAACGTGCCATTAATACCCGCTACAAACTCAATGTGAATGTAGCCAGCGAGTCATAATCAGAGTTACTAATAGCACTTGACACTAGGGTCATAGTCGAGGCAACCTGATCAACTGATCAAAGAGAAAAACGCTGCAAATCTTGAATGGTTCACCATGCACAATGCAGGTTCGTCTTGAGAACCCTTATAAGGATCGTCCTCAATGCACCTTATATGTATGTCATGCAGTTAAATTCAGTTGACATCTACACAATTGTCGGTGACGCGCACCGAATACTCCATAATATCGCCTCTTTTGATTGCATCGGAGGGCACTATGCCTAAATGTTATATATGATCCCATCTTTCATAAGGATAGCAGGAGACCAACAATAGAGAATGATGGTGTAGTGAGTTAAATATGACAGTTATACGTGTTGATGTATATACAGAGTTATTCCGAGTGTGTCATAATACGGTACGAGCTGACACCCGATGCTGCTCATAGATTTTTACTTATACAGCAGTCCTGCAATAGGACACGCCTAGACGAGTAGATTGGCAGAGGAAAGTTCATTAAACGACTGCCCTTCAGATACATTGGAAATGTCGTACACATTATTTCGATTGGCCTGCTCAGCAGCAATGTTTGGAGGTATAGACTCCGAGAGAGCTTATTGTCCACATGAATAAGTCGAAATAGAGAGCGATCTGATATGAGTACGTTGAGGTATTAGCTTGATATGCTAGCCGATGCAGTATAGTCTATTACGCACTCAGCTATTAAGTAGGCAGCTGTTCCTTAAAGGGCATATAAACATTGATCGCGAGAGACTATTCCCATGTCGTACCATAGGTACGTGATTGGATACTTAGGAGCCTCTACAAAAAAAAAACGTTGACCAAAGAATTATAAGGAAAGTATAAACCACACACACCAAGCGTATATACGTTCATACTAGAGAAGGGTGAAAGAAGGGCGCACTTATATTCGTGAATATGAGGGAGCACGCCGCACAGGACGGCGCTCGAAGTAGCGATATATCCGCTCCAAGATATGCATATACTGCATGACAATTGCGTTCTTACAAGTTGTGAGGTAGTGACCAATGTTCCCGGGAGGTTTTCTGCAGATATATAGAATAGTTACCTACGCCATTATCCTGGGTTTTTCTCGTGCTGCACTGATGATTACGTTGACAAGATCCTCGGGGACGAATGTTGTTGGGCTTTTGAGGAGGAGCCTCACTGTAGACTCGTCTCTATAGTGTGATAGCACTTGGATACAATGCTTTCACTTACTGGGCCACTACAGAGCCTAAAGCGTAAGTATATTGTCGTGTTGTTGTTTGTTTCTCTATGACTGTTTGGAGGTACGTTAGCTCCGGTTTGCCCCTACTCCCATGAGCTTACATAAAACACAAAAACATGCATACTATGCATAAACACATCACATCACCATACAAAAATCATATGCAATTCTTATGACGCACTCTGCAATACTACATATATCTCAAGTCACACACATATAGAGTCATCATAATTCATGATATAGTGCATATCATACAGACCCGTAGATGTCACAAGGCTAAGTGGTCCTAATTGAGCTGTGAGGTGCCACCTTCAGTCCCCACTCCACATATGCAGAGTACAATGAAGCGATACTCCATCAACGGGCTTATAGTATCTGGAGATCTATGATGACGGTATCGCCTGGCACTCGAAGGAAGGGGACATGTAGAAGACGCTGGACCTGGCTGGGGGCCTGAATTGTGAGGAGGTGTCGCATGACTATATCGTGTAGATCTAGCAAGAAAAAGCAACCTGAGGCTGCAAAGACTCGTATGGACTAGTTGACCTAGGAGTGTACAACGCAGGAGAATAACCGCCTTTCAAACCGAGCTAAGCAATTGGAAAACATGAAAACAAGACCAGTGCAGGTGAAGGATTACAAGGCCACATAACCAAATGAGCTTGTCGAGTATCCTTCAAGGTTCCATTTCAAAGGTCAATCAACCTGTCACGAGTTCGGCTCCGATTCCGCTAGTTAAACTGAAGGAATCACAATTGTATATCTCACAAGCATAACGCAAAAGAAAAGCGATAAGCAGAAAAGCAAACAATATACTCACTCCACGAAGTCAGGTGGCAGGAATGGATAGCGATGCAGCTCTGCGGGTAGGGCCTCGGCCAAGGTACCCCCTAGTGAGCAACTGGAACCGAATCCGCGCACCATCACATAAACTAGATAGCAGAGTTAAGAGAGCAATAAGGAACAGACTCCACTCGTCAAACTAAGACTACGAAAAAACATGAAACTGATGAACAAATGGCAGTACGCGAAGGTTCCCCCTTCTCCACAAGTTTTTTCTTCTCTTTCTAAGGGTTCCTTTTTATAAATTTTTCTTTAAAAAAGGTGTTTTTGTTTTTTTTTTCCGCAAAAGTTTTTGTTTTTTAGGTCTTCTTATCGCATTAATTTTTTTAAAAAGGTCCTTTGTCTCACAAAAAAAAGTTTTAAAAGGGTCGTTTTTTGATCTAAATTTTTCCTAGAATTTATCAAACTATGAAATACCCTAACGTCCTTAGACCAAATTTTTTCCCTCCAGCCTAATCTTTGACGAGCGCATACTAGGACTGAATGAGGCATATTATTTCCTATCTACTTATTCCTAGCCTATTAATTTTTACATTGCTTCTTGGTGAAGTTTAATTTGCTACTAAAATGATTTTGCTTTTCTTTGATTGTTTATTTATATAATGCGAAGGGCTGACTATACAATTTAATGCAAGAAATCCACAACTCTGTCCAAGTCAGGTCACACAATTCACATAACACAAATACTATGGAAAGCATGTATTAAAATAGATCTTGTTTAAACCACAAAAGCCCAAGATAATAAGCTCCAAGAATTCTCACAGAATAAATAAATCTGAAAGAAATCTAAGATTCTGATACTACTTCTTAAGGACATCACATCTTCTTAAGCCCGCTTAAGAGATCTAGAATATGCTCAGTTCATAACATATGATCACATTGAAAGTAGCACAACTGGAATACCCAAAAAGCACTAAAGCTCACACTTGATGAACCCAAAGCATACAAAGCACATTAAAGGATGTAACAAATGCAGAACAAATAGCACCAAACACAACACAAGATAAGCAATGAATTAAAGGCAAGTCAATGCTTTAAAGACTGCAAAAAAGAACAACTGTAAGKTAATGCAACAGAAGCAACATGTAATAACCTAGTATCGCGTAAAACAGTTGCAAAAGAAGGTATATAAGTGCAGTAATGCAATGAAATGGTGTTTAAATCAAGCTACAAGAACACATACAATTTCCTTAAACGGTTTGACTTGATCAACTTATTGCTTACAATCCCGGAAGAGAGCAAAAAAACTAAACAAAGGAAGAGCTTCCACTGCTAAAAAAATGGAGTGAAATAAATGAAACAATAACCCTGGTCTTATAAATCCCCAACCSTATTTACCAGTCAAAAACAAGAGGGGAACAAGAAGTACAACAAGCCATTTTGCCCCCAAATTTTAGTGAGAAGTGAAACTTAGATAAATAAACTATATATAAGAAGTACAACAAGCTATTTTGCCCCCAAGCATTTATTGCTGCCACTGCTGAGCATAAAAACACAGAGACATAAATCCTGGTAAAGTAGAGTATGCACATTCTACTTACCAACAACAACACACGGTGTTCTACAATAAAGAGCCACCAAAACTGTACTTGCCTCCCAAATTTGATGATGGAAAAGGCAAGCTGCAACATAAAGCATTCCCATCTAAAATAAATTAACTGATTGATCACACATATATACCTCTTACAAACATGTTGTAAATCAATGAGCAAAACAACTACAATAATTCATTTAGCTACTAATGACAATTTCTTGAACGGTAAGATTTATATCATGCCCACTTACTAAGAATAAAAAGAAAGCTAAAACTAGCTAACTCATTACCAAAAATCTAGAAAACTACAAAGCACATTAAGATGTAACAAATGCAGAACAAGACACAAACACAACACAAGATATGCAATGAATTAAAGGCAAGTCAATGCTTTCAAGACTACAAAAACGACAACAACAAATTAATGTAATGAAGCAGTAGTAATAACCTAGTACTGCATAAAATAGTTGCAAAAGAAGGTATATATAAGTGCAGTAATCCAATGAAATAAAATGGCATGCAAGTCAAGCTACAGAAACAATACAATTTCTTAGCCGATATGAACTTTGATCAACTTATTGCTTACAAACCCCGAATGAGACAAAAAAAACTAAACAAAGGAAGAGCTCCTACTGCTAAAAAATTGAGTGCAATAAATGAAATAATGACCTGGTCTTATAAGCCCACCTGTTTACCAATAAAAAAAAAGAGGGGAACAAGAATCAACAAGCCATTTGCCCCAAATTTTAGTGAGAAGTGAAATTCGATAAATAAACTAAATATAATGTACAAATAAAGGGGCAACATTTATGCTGTCATTGCTGAGCACACAAACACAGAAACATAATCTTGGTAAAGTAGAGTATGCACATTCTACTTACCAACTACACACGGTGTTCCACAATAAAAGCCACCAAATGTACTTTCTCCTAAATTTGATGGAAAAGCAAGCTGCCATAAAAGAATTCCCATCTAAAATAAATTAACTAATTGATCCACATATAAACCTCTTACAAACATGCTATAAATCAATGAGCAAAATAACTACAGGAATTACATTTAGCTACTAACGACAATTTATTGAAATTGAAAGAAGTTTATATTGTGCCACTATTACGAAGATAAAAAGAAAAGCTAAAACCAGCTAAACTCAAGTACAAAGAAATGGAAACACTATAATTAAGTAATATTACACAAACCAAGAAAAACACAGATACCTGATCCTTGCTTCGGGCCAATATCTCGACTCTCTCGAGCCTTTCGTCAACACTCCACCCTCGTCCACACATGTCCTGAAATCACCTGGAATCTGATGCCTTTATTGGCTAGACCCAAACATAGTGACCAAGTTTTGGACTAATGCCTTGGCCCAGCGCTTCCCTCGTCAATCAGTGCTAAATTCCATTGAAATCAACTAGTATAAACAATGTAAATGAATCTATCCCAATAACGTATAAACAAGTATGCAATTAGGACTGAACACTGAAAAGAAAATACTAAAGGTTAAACCTAGAAATGTAATTTGAAGACTGAAACTTTATCACTGAAGACTGTAAAGACGGAACCGCAATTTGAAGGCTGATTTTAAACAAATACAAGCGATGATGAGAATGAATCAAAGATGATCGAGTCTGAGATGTGAAGACCACTGAACCCTAGATGAAATCAACACAAAAGATTGAATCCTAAATTGCAATGAACACAAAAGACAACTCAAAGAATACAAACCTAAACGAATTCAATAATTGTAAAACCAAGATCCAGAAACAGTGAGATAAACGAAATACCTTACCTAGACTACAACAAACCTCAATGAAACCTCAGAAGAGAGAAAACGAAAGAAAGAAGAAAAATCACCTTTGTGTTCAATCCCATAATTTGTAACGAGAAAACGAAAAAAAAGCGAGAAGGGTAATAAATTCTCCTTCAACGAGAAAAGAGAAAAGAGAGAGAAGAAAGGTAGCAAGTGTGGGATAGGAAAACCATGTTAAGAGGGAGAAAGGGATGGAACGCCATTGGACTCTAAAATCGTAAAGAAGAAAGCAAAAGGATGAAAAGGAGCTTTTAGCTGGCTTCCAGTGTGCTTCCATGAGTGAGGGAGAGCTTGATGTGGCGATGATGCTAGGTGGGCTTGAGTGTTGATGGAAGGCTTGTTGTGTGATTTCTTGTCGTGGGGCTTTTGTGGGATGGCAGGCTTGTTGTTGGCTTTTGGGGGGTGGCAATGGAAGTGGCCAATGACATGAATTGGGGTCCTCTTTCTTTTAAAACATAGCGTATATTTTAAAAATTAAAATAGAAATTTAAAATTTATATCAAAATACTTCTCCTTCTTTTAGTGGCAACTGTTAATAAATTTGGAAAAATCAATATCTGGCAACAATGTTTTATTTCCCTTTTTGGCATTTACTTCTTTCATTCGATCTCTCTCCTTATCATAAGTCTTATTTCTTTCTATTACTTTCACACACAATCACATTATGTCCTAAGTTTGTCGAACTTAATGTTGCTATTTAAAAGAAACAGAGGAAGTATTATTGTCTCACTTGAGGTAATTTTGTCTAAATAATAATTTTATTATTTTTAACTATGAGAACAAATTTAATGCTTAACACGAGGAATTTTACAACTCCTTAATAGGGACAAGTGTGTTAATCAACATAAAATAACACTTTATATTAATTAAAAAAATAGAAAAGTACAAAAGTAAGGCAAGAGTAAATACAATCGAGAGATAAGAACATCAAAAGACTTCTTAATTGTAGAATCAGTACGTTGGAAAAAGCCACAAAACATGTAAATGTCTGTACCCGAATCTAGAAGGAAACTCAAAATCCAATCATCAACCAACAATAATTTCTTCTTAGCTATGAGTGAGAGAGAGAGAAAACCCAAAAATCCCTACTCTACAAACCCTCCGGAGCGCGGCGACTTTTCGACAAGGTACCAAGTGCAAGTCGGATCTTCTCACGTGACTCGAACTAGCTCCACCTCAGATGCGTGGTCTTTCTCCTAAAACCGATGTATCCCGCTCTTAATCCTCTTCGCTTCCTCCATCTTCCTTCTCCTCCTAATTTCTTCAACCTCCTCCTCCTTAAAGATGACATATGTCTTTCATCCTTTCGGCTATCTTCTCTGTTCCTCGTCCTTGCGCGTTCCTTCGCCCCCGCTAATGACCTTGATACGTGTTTTGAATGCCTTAATAAAACACATTGTAGTGAGTGGGGGGTATCGAACACAGAACAACGAAGGAAGAGATTGAAATTAGGTACAAGGGTCTTGTATGTTTAGTAGTAAGAAGTAACTAGCATCTACTCAAAAGCTAAGGATTAAAGTCAATGTAACTAAACTAATTCTAGGGTGGAGGTTCAAAATTCCTAACCTAATGGGTATGTTGCAATAAATGTAAGACAGGGGATGGATTATGTCTCTCTTCTTTCTCTCACCGTCCGACTATGGACCCAATAATTTAAGAGATGATGTTTAGTAAAGAAATGTTTGTATCCCTTAAGAGCCTCCCAAGCACACTCTTCTAAGCAAACCACCATTCAAACAACAATTAAAAAACGACAATGCCTAACCACTAACGCTCATGAGGCATTGTCATGATCACGTTGAATTTTAAGGTGTGAAAAGATGACATCAATCACTCATAGACTAAGCATGGATAGAAATCTAACACAAAGAATAACCTTGATCAAGGGTTAACAAAGTGCTCACAACACTCAAAAACCACTTTCCCCTTTACTTCAATTAGTTGGCAAGATAAAACCCCAAATTAATWAGAGACTTCCATAACACATACCCTAGAAAAGGAACTWCTAACACATCATGGAGATTGAAACAATAAAGCATGAAGTAAACACTAAACAAGAGCTAAACATGATTACTTATACTAGTGAAAACAAACAAGTTAAGCAAGTAATTAAGGAGAAGAGTTGAATAAATGATACCAAAACTTGTATTGAATGATTGAAAATGATTGACAAAAGTACCCAAAGTTGATTACAATGATAAGCAATAAATGTGTTTTTCTCTCTCAAAACTAGGTAATTAAGCTCAAGAACAGTTTTTCCTAAAATGATAATCTGTCCTCTCTTAAAATGAGCCAAATAGTATATATACCAAAGGCAAAATGGGCCCAAAACAAGAGAAAAAGAACTTGTAGCCCAGTAGGAGCGATCGCTCCTAAGGCTAGGAGTGGTCGCTCTAAGAAGAGGAGCGGTCACTCTTCACCAAGCCCTAACCGAAGGAGGAATCTTCGCAGTCGCTCCTGACCTAGAGCGATCGCTCCAAAATGGAGAGTGATCGCTCCTTGGTCGCTCCTAATTACTGGAATTGGCTGAGCTCCTAAAGTGCTTAGGAGCGATCGCTCCAAAGGGGGAGCGATCCGCTCTAACTCGCTCCTGGGTCGCTCCTAGCTCGCTCCTAAGCTTCTGAAAGGTTGTCTTAGGAGCGATTATTCTAGAGGAAGGAGCGATCGCTCCTTGGTCGCTCCCTAGTCACTCCTGGCCTCTTTCTTCCTTTTGTGCTCCWTTCTTGTCTCCTAGCCTTTTCCCCTTTGCTCCTTCGCCTCCAAATCCTTCTCCCAAGGGCCTAGCACCTACACAAGACTCAGCAAAATGTTAAAGTAGGTGCCAATATATCAAATTAAAGATCAAATTGCATCTTTTCTACACAAACGACTCCAAATCACAATTAAGATGCAAATGAGCTAAAATGGGAACAAAATACACTTAAGAGCTCAAAACAAGGTTCGAAAAGGAGAGAAATGAGCCTAATAAGTGGCTAATCCTTCTTTTAAG
>SNQN01013147.1:0-14101 GCA_008642245.1 Bassia scoparia
ATTAGTAGTTGGTGTCGCAGCACGTTACTGGAGAGTCTACTGTGCAATGATGAGACGATAAATCAACTTTTGAAATTCCTTATGGGCGATCCACATCCTAGAATGCGTATTGAGAACCAACCTTGTATATATAGTTGACTTGGAATCACTTAGAGTCTTGTAGATTGAGATACAAATTAAGTGTCAGTCCTTATGAGTTCATTCGCATGATTGAGATAACTTTGACGCCTATTCGAAATTGTGTCTTAGTTATGAATTGTTTATGCCCAATTAATGCTATATTGCCTGATTATAAAGGTGAAACCATACCACTAAACTTAGTTTATTTATAGTTAAATATCAATTACTCAAATTCATTGCTTTCTTTAGTTGTAGCTTAATATAACCAACAAATGCCACTTTTATCGATCTAAAGATGCTTTATAGATTAGTAATAATTAATTGTATGCTTTCGTGTGGATTCGACCCTATTACCACTGTACATTAGTTTTAATAGGTTATTTTTGATAGGTACGCGACAATCTACGCGTCATTTAATAAAAACGGAGTGGACTAATCTTGCGGACTTTGCATGAGTACCATCAATGGCACAAACTCTCCCAATTCAAAGATTTTTTTATCCATATCAGAAGGCTTGACTAAGACGAGTGGACTAATCTTTTGCGAGTTGCATGAGTACCGTCAATGGGCAAACATCTCTCCCAAATGAGATTTTTTTCCATTCACAAGGCTTGAACCCAAGACTTGGTTAAGCAGTTTGATGACCTCAACTACTAAGCAAAGTGACATGTGACACTCTTTGATAGATTGCATTTGAACTTTTGAAGTATATATATAACAAATGTAGCTTGACATATGTAATTATTAACCTTAAGTACCGACATAACACACTATTAAAAAATATACATTTTTTAAAATAGAAATCTTTACCAGTGATTAACATGAATGCTATGTCGAACAATAGTTTATGTTTGTAGTATGATGACATAGGTTCGACCCCACGAAATACTTTATATAATAATACGTACCAAGTTCTTATAGCTCATTCATACCAACATTTTAAATTTTATTCGAGTCCTCATTAAAACTTTGTTTAAAGTACTAAGCTAGAAGTAAATAAGAAGTAATTCAAGCCATCACCACATGAAACATGAACCGATCGACTTAAACTCCTAAAAATAACAGGGGTACGACATATTCAATTGCAACCTCAAAAATCAAATAAAATAAAAATTTATAGAAAGGAGGAACCAAAAGTAGCTTCTCCTTTTGGGTCAACCATAACAAAGAAATACCACAGCGCTTTGCCATACATCACATAAAAATAAAATAAATAAAATAAATAATAAATAAATATCATACACCAAAACAGTAGACTTTATACCTTCAATTAATTCTTTAACACAGCTTCCCTTCTTCATGGTCGCGGCTTGCTTGCAACGCTCTTTAGCGAACGCGAGACTGCGCATACCATCATTTAATTTGGCTATTTTGTGCATTATGGGTTCATATTATGATGATAGGTATGTTAGTGTGATTGATTAATTAATGAGATTGTTGTTAATAGATGAGTAAGATCGATTCGGAATCATCGATATGCATCAGTAGATATGCGAGAAAAGTAATGATGGTAGCGTCGAGAAGTGGAGGACTTTGACAGGATGGCTGGCGGAGATGACCAGATGGAGTGGTGGTTAGTAGGGAGCAAGAGCGATTCGAGAGTCTGTGGAGAAGGGTTTGAATGTGTGGGCTTGCAGAGATTTGTGTCGAGCTCGAAGTATTGCAAAGGGGTTAATAAGAGTAGGTTTTCTTGCCTTAATGGGAAGAAGCAAAAGGAGGCCACTCGGTGGTGTGATTCTGGTGTTTGGGCACTGTTGGAAGGAACGCGCATCTGCAGTTGACATGCGAATGGGGGTGGACAGAGGGGTGATATAGGGCTCGTCATCAATCTGATATTCGTGTGTGTCGGTGCAGAGGCGCAGGTAAGTATAGTGATGACTGGTATTATTGTTGTCTGAGACCCCGGACGTTTAGAGCTAGGAGTGGGTGTGCGGGGTTCTGAGGATTTGGAGTTTTCGGAGGGGTCGATTTGCGTGGATTGTGCTTGGTAGTGATAATGTTAAAATTATGTTGGAATTTTAATGTAGAAATGGTGTGACAGAAGTTAAGGCGAAGAGAGTGTGTGAGTTGTGTCGAAGGGTACGTAGTATCGGGGTAGATATTATGTTGCGTGCGTATAAGGATGGGTGGCAGTAATGGTCGCAGGAGGGAGTAGAGTGCATAGCGCGTGTGTATAATGGGTGGCTGATATGCGTTGGTATGGGAGGAAACTATTTCTTTGGGTGGGGAGAGAAAAGAAAAATGGAGAAAGGAGGAGGTTGGATGAAATAGAGTGAGTTAGCAGGTGTTTTGGGTGTCATTGGGTCAATTGTTGTAAGAGAACAGGAGGGTGGTTGCTAATTCTCAAATTTTGTTGGATATTAAACTAATAATGCAATTAGCATCTGGTGTAAGAGGATTGACTTGGTCAATTCCGTTAATAATACAACGTATACTAAAAAAAGACAGTTGACAAAACACGCATGTATGAACTGAAATGATGTTTATTAAGATTGTTATACATTGAATTTGTAGATGGTCGAGTTTTTGTTCAATAGACTATCGGCAGTGCCCGGGGAAGATCCCCTCGGGTTTTTCAATTGACTGTTTCAAGTTCACCGGAGGTTTCATGGGGAAAAGATGCAAGCTAAATATAAAGTTGTTAGGGCTCGATGGTTTCTCTATAGTTTTGTTCAATATGCAATTGAGCGTTTTCCTCTTCAATCTTTCTGATGAGTCCGCATGATGTTCGCCTTCCAAATGGGATCCTGGCTGCCATTGACAAGGTTGTGCACTTTCTATCTAAATTCTTATGGTCTTAAACTCTTGATTGTTTAGACTACCTCGTCAAAAAATAACATATTTATTGCGGAGTACATAATAATAAAAATAATATATATTCTCTTCTGAAAATTAAATACGAAGTGAGTAGTACTCTTTTTTTTACGAAAGGAATTACTACGGAGTAATTAAGTTTGTTACCTCCGTATATAGAAAAGTATAAAATGGATAATTGTATATACAATTCATACATATATTTTGGGCCCCTGATTTCCTAAAAATGAATAATTAATTAATTTGAGATTTGATGGTGGACCTAACTTTGTAATAGGGTCATTTCGTAAGATAAGGATCGGAGTACTTACTCTGTATTACAGTATTATGTGTGTAGTTTATAAGTGGTTGAAGTTTAAACAAATGAGGTAGCTACCTCAAAGTTCAAATAGATGGAACCATTATGTACTCCATCTTAGTGTAAGATGGTTGACACTTGACAGCAACCTTATTCAATGTAAGCCAAACTCGACGTATGCTAGTAATACGTATATATAATCCATCATGTTGAATTTGTAGGGTTTCACTCGTCTACCCACTTCTTAATATATACAGAGAGTAACATTGTTAGTGATTTATTCAAACAAGAAAAAGAAAATTATAACCTCCTAATTTCGGTACCTTGCTTCAATTTTACGTTTTAATTATTACTTCATACTAGTAAAATTTCTCCTTAGGTGAGACATAACCAATACAACGACGTTGTATGCTACGTAAACCTATGCTCATAATTATTGATCGTTATGTTAATTTTGTGTGTTCCTTCATATGGAAATATGGATAAAACAAGTTTCCAGAATAAATATGTGCTTATGAAGATCAAGACAACACTATGCGTCTATATATGCGTGTTAATGTTGCTTTGTATTCAGGCCCCTTTCCATTGAAAATTAAATATATTTACCCTTATGATTCATTTGGCATAAAAAAACATATTCTAAGATTAGATTACAAAAACAAGTGGATAATATACAAACAATTGTAAGGTTGCAACATAATATATTAATATGTAAAATTTCTTTATTAATTAATTAACACAATCTTTGTAAAGCTTTCTTCCTTCACATTTGACTATTTTATTTAATTGCTTAATTAATAATAAATTAGTAGCTAAACATGTTAGTGTACCTCAAATTTTGCCTTTGCTTTATGGCAAATTTCGCACTTTTAACAGAACAATTTACAACTTACTTGGACAATCTTAGCCAATTAAGTCATAAAAAAGCGTTAGTTTCCATTCATCTGATTGTATTGTATACGAATTAATAACAAAACAGCAACAACATATGATTATATGTTAATATAGATATGCTAACATAGTTAATAATAAATAATTATAATAATAATAATAATAATAAATAATTAATAATAATAATAATAATAATATAATAATAATAATAATAGATAATAATAAATAATTAATAATAATAATTCAGGTGTGTGCACCACGAAATAATGCTATGAACATGAAGACAAAAGTCGATTGTAATGTGAAAAAGTTTACTTTAACAACACCAAGTCTTAAGAAGGACAAAAACATAAAGTTATAGTTTGTTTTTTATGGCTTTGCTTTCATAATGTGAAATGAAGTTGGATATTCTTATAAGTAGTTTTATATTTCATACTAGATTATAGATTATAGATTCTAGTATTTGAATTAGTCAATATATCGAATTTTGGCATGTTTTATTGTGGAGTGGTATGTACTCAAAGAATCGGCAACTGCTAATAATGCAACAACTCATCCCTGGCAAGTGGCAACTGCTAATTATACAACCCATGCCTTGCTCAAAGGGAATAGCAACACTTCATGTCACCGTGATGCGTGTGGTGGGTTGGTGGGAAATTAGTTAATCACTACCGTATTTTAGTTTATAATAAATTGAAAAATACTTTTAAATTAGTATGTTTGATAATTTAATTTTTAGGCATAAATTTCTCTTTTGGAGTCAAAGCTTTTCTTTTTACACCTAATTATAAATAAGAAGTGATGAAAACATTTTATTTTAAGTAATGTTTTGTTTTTTGATTGTTAAGTATGGGTAGAGTGTCTTTCAAAGAAGATATCATTGCTCGCCTGATTAAATTATATAATATGAGATTTTGGTACCCATCAGACATTCACGAGGATGTTCATGGTACTTATACAATAGGTTCTACAATAAAATTTTATTCGTTTGTTATTCTATTTCTTGAATGGATGGCGTTCATCATATATTTTATTTATAAACTTTCTATAGATAGTAAAATATAATTTTCATTCAAAATCTTATTTGAATTTTAGACAATTTATTATTTATCAATTTTCCATACAATTTAAAAAAAAATACATTTTATTGTAATTCTATGTATCAAAGAAATTTAAAGCATCAAATTATCCCATTTTTTTTTTTATATTTCAAATATGCCACTATTGTTTCAAATATGGAATCTATTTACTTTTCTTTAATCCTCGATTCTAACAACAAAAGAGAATAAAAAAAAATACTATTCATATTCTCTCGTATTATCATTTTTTATTTTGGAATTTTTTGCCTTTTTGAATTTTTATTTTTTTTCAAAATTGAATTAGGTGATTTTAACATGCTAGTTAGGAATCTATTGTTATAAGAAAAACAGTTGACCAATATTATCATCGAGCATGATTGAAGAGAGGCTAATATTTATGTTGTTTTGATAACTAGTTTACTACTTCTATTAGTCCATACATGTACATCCATTACTTCATAGTTTCATATTAAAGTGACTTTTTGCATTCTTTGCTATTTTACTTGATTCACACACCACCACTTATTATAACATATCTGATAGAATATGTCAATATTCTAATTATGTAAATAATTAAGTTTTTAATTATTTATTTTCATAATTAGAATATTGACATATCCTGTTTTGGGGTGTTATGTAGTTCGGACTACGTTACTCCGGAAGTTGTCAATAAACAATTTATGATGTTAAACCCACATGTAAATCTCCAGCTTAAAAGAATTAGAGGGAGCATGACTAATACTCGTATATATAAGTTTGGATGGTCTACCATGGATTTATGATGAATTTCACGAGTTCGTGTATAAGTCATACTCTTCTTCTGACTTAGGTCCATTTAAAATTTTAATCAATTTAATAATTAAACGATACAATTCCCTCGGAAGGGAATATGGTGAAATTATTTTCATCCTTTCTAGGAGGGTAGCAAATAATGTGTTATAAATGGTGTTCGTTTATTATTTGTTCGGATGAGACTCTTAAATATTGTAATATTAAACAGATCAACCTAGAATTATAAAGGTTGGCGTTACATGATTGATTTGACTTTAGGATCAATCAAATTACAAATCTAGATTATTATTATAGTATAACTATAAAATGAAATGATGGTATTAGTATATACGATTTTTAGTACGAAAAGTCGAATTAGCATATGGCAATTCAATCAGCTACGAATTTTTTATTAAATAATTTATACAGCAAGAGTACAAGCAGCACATTTAACAATTTATACTTCGTACTATATTTGTTATAGTACATCTGATCCTAAAGTCTAGTGATTGGTTGTGAATTTGTGATTTGTGAGCCTTTGTAATTTAAATAATGTTATTTCTTATATCTTTTTTTTTGGTGAAAATTGAAGCTAACTTTTGACTAATTGACTCCTTAATTTGCCTTCCTGTCAATAAAGACATTAACCAAATTTGAGGGTTCAAATCCTCTGTTGCACAAATTGTGTTCCATTTGTGTTCCACTCATTTGATAGGTTGAAATTCTTAACAATGATCCACTTTTTTTTATTTCAAAAGTCAAAAAAATACTCCGTATTTTATGAACCAATCATAATAGGTGAAACACAAACTAGACACAATTTGTGGATAGAGATTTGAATCCAAATTTACACAACGCATTGGATATAGTATACACTTAAAATTGATATATAATACTTTAGGAGTATGGATTCTCTCCATTTTTAGAAAGAAATGGAGAGTTTATTTCCTTATTGTGTTAGGAATGAATTAAGGGGGAAATAGGGAGGATTTTGCAATTTTTTTTATATAAACTAGATGATTCTCAACCACTAGATGAAAGAAAATAGACTCTCCATTTTCTCTAAAAATGGAGAGGATCCATACTCGTACTTTAGAACCTCGTGAAATCGGAAGACAAACTCTAACAACCTAAGCTACTCGGTCACTCTCAAATTAAATTAGTTTGTTATAAATGAAAACATGGGAGTAATAGTTTAAAAAAAAGAAAGAAATTATGCTAATTAATTAGTGTTAATTAATTAGTTCTTGTCATATTTGTGGTTTTATAATGCTATATTATATTGGACAGTTGTAACTTGTAATAGTGGTAAGTTAGAATGGAATAATATACAAGTAGAAGACATTTGAATGAATGGATTTATTCTACGTTGCACAAGATCAAAGATTCAACAGCCCGCAATGTCTTTTTCGTTGCATGGGATTTAATGTGTTCTGAGTCTTCTGACTTGGTTTAATGTCAAACAATGAATAAACTAATTAGAATTAGCAAACATGTTTTCTAATTCTACTTTTGCATATTTTCTTTTTTTTATGATTTTGGGAGTGGAATCTTAATAAGGATGCTGATTTATTCCCCATTATTATGGAGTAGAACAATCTCAAGTAGCTCCATATGTTTGGTTAATGGTGGAATTAATTTTTTCTGAATTGCATGTTTCAACTTTTATACCTTTGATAATCATATTTACAAGAAAAACTTATTTTAATGACCCACTTGTAAATTCTAATAGACGATTAAAATATATTGTTTCTGGTTTCAAAATCACATTCCATTGATTTTCATTTTTCAATGTCTATTAGTGATGGGTTATTTACCCACTCGATAAATGTATCAATGTTTCGAATTGATTGTTCATACCTTCTCCGTTTCACAATACTCGCTACACTTTGTCTATAGAGGAAGTGTACAAGATTTGATCTTTGACAAATGACAGTCTGAAACTGAAACAGAGAACTTGAAATTCGTTAGTCTGATACTCTGACACCTTAGTCTCATGTATGTACTAATACGAGTACTTGATTGGCTGTGACAGGTTCATTGAAAAAAATATGGACTCAATCATTGTGGGAATAAGCATTGGTGGCAGGACATGGTTTTAGTGAAGCAAGATAAATCATCGAAACTTGAAGCATCAAATCAAGAAACACTTGTACAATCTCGGAGATCAGCTGTATACCGGAACTTGTCGCATCACCCCTAGCCATCGCAGAAACAAAGAACGTAAACAAAAGGTTAACCATTTCTCTCGCTTCTTATGTCCCGTTTACTTTGTACTTCTCTTGTGTAATAAGGAGACGAATCACCTTCCTTTTCAATCTCCTGGCACTCGCAAAGATGACTAGTACTGGTTTTTTTCCGTAGTTGAACACGTTCTTACAAGCTAGCTGCTTCGCTTTACAGTACCTTCAGCATTCAACATATTTCACCAGGAGACAGTTTTTCAGACAGCCTTTGTTCAATCACCTCAAAAGATGTAAGTTTGACACTAATTTACTACTGAGTGGTAAGAACAAATTACAACATAATAGTTTTTGATTTTGTCGAATTAATCTAGTATAGAAATAACCCCTGCATTATGCATTATTGCAGGGAATTACTGTGATATGTGCTAAAAGAGGGGGTAGATCCATCAATGAGAATCACCATGATTGGCTCCGAACAATTTCAATGATGCCGGATGCAATTAACTTTAATTTCATCCCTATAACTTCGCTTCTTAAAGACGTTCCTGGACAGGTTTCCTTTCCATGCTATCATATCTGTACCTTCGTTTAAGTCATCCGTTTCACAACTTATCTTCCTCAGTTCCTCATGGTTCTTCTATGATCATGAGGCGTGCATTGTAATGTTGCAATATCTAAATCAAGACATACTTCTTTCTTTCGAGTTTAAGGCACATATATTTACACTTGGACAATCCAATACATACTCTACATTTCTTCAAATGGCAGGAAGACTACTTATTGCCTTTTCTGATTTTTTGCAGATAAACCCCCCATTGCTGATTTGCAGTATTTTCTGGATTTCCAATCGGCCAGGACATGGGCGCCTCTACACAGTGATCTTCCATTAGCACCCACCACAAATATTTCACTTCCATCTTCTGCTCTTCATTTCAACATCATAGGTCCAAAGTTACATGTGAATACATCAAAGGTATTGCCTTATTCGCTTCTCAGCTGTCATTTTTATCCTACAGAATAAGAGAACTTCTATGACGTTATTTATCACTTGACTATTTTTAACAGGTTAATGTTGAGAACAAACCTATCACAGGGATGCGATTATACCTTGAGGGCATGAAATGCGACAGGTTAAACCCAATACTGATATATATATATATATATAAACTAAATGTTGGCATCTAAACTAAACTCATATTCATGAAACTATATTATTTCAGGTTGGCAATACACCTTCAGCATCTATCAAACACACCATTAATGCTCCAGAACAAGTTCGACATCAATTCCTATTTTTGGAGAGGTTCTGATGAGATAGCAGATGATAGGTTTTTCGAACCAGTTCAGAAGAAGTTTTCACACATATGCACAGCTTCAGTAAAATATGATCCCTTTTGGACTTGTGAGCAAGAAAAGGCAGTTTTTATTGTCACTGGAGCTCAGCTTTATACAAAAAAGCAAGGTTCAAAGCAAGTTCTCCATCTTCGGCTGTTATTCTCTAAGGTATTGAAGTTCGAGATAGTTCAGTCAGAGTGGTGTCAAGGTTCATTAGAATCATCATCGCAAAAGTTGTCAAAGGCTAGTAGTCCGTCAAGTTCTGGTAACTTGGAGGCAGAAAAGGAGCAGATGGTAGTTGTGGATTCTAGTCTTTATCCAACAGGACCACCAGTTCCGGTTCAAAACCAGAAGTTTCTGCGGTTTGTAAATACTAATGAGACAAGTAGAGGGCCACAGGACAATCCTGGGTATTGGATTGTCACCGGGGCTAGGTTGAATTTGGTGAAGAGCAAGATATGCTTGCAGGTTAAGTTTTCCTTAATTAACATGAGCTCCTAAGGTAAGGGCTTCGCAAGCTGAGTATATATATACAGATCATGCTCTTCACCAAGAAATGCATACTCCTGGAGGAAGGGTAATGAAAAATTTTCATGTACAGAGTTTTTTTTATTGTGACATAGTAGAGATTTTTCGGCATGATTGCAATTGGGAAGTTGATTTGAGGAGATATTGAACCCTTGAGGCACTTCTCTTAAACTGTAAATATCTAGTGATATCGAAAATGGTTTCGATTCTTTTTGGACGGGCAAAGGAGTATGTTGCTGCACTATATTTCTATCTTCAAAATGTTGTTCTGGGAAASTATTAGCCTACTACGGAGTATAATTTACAAGAACAAAAACTCGTGTTGCTCTTTTGATATACCTTAGTCATGTACTCATCGCTCTGCATTGCACAGACGATGGATATGAGCACATTGTCGAGTGATTCGAAGAACAAGTTCATATGGAACACATTAGACTGATTCAAGATTTCAACCTTAATGCAATTTTGATCAAGACAAAAGCTCACATTATTCAACCTAAAAACCAATTCATTGATTCATCATTAGATTATAGTCATACAATAAACAAACCATTTTATCCCAACTAAGCAAAAGTTACATTTTATAACAAAATGTTAGCTCTTCTAACCAATATTCAAAGTCCCAAAACTATCCAAAAAATTTAGGCAAGCTCCATACTATTTTTCTAATTATGCAGTGCAGTGCACTTCTTTTCTTCTTCCTCAAACTCTCACTCATAGCCTTCTCCAGCTGCTCCACCCTCTGCGACAGCGAACTGATCAGTCGATTCTGAGTCGTATTCTTTTGACACAAATCCGCCACCACAACGACATCAACCTCTCATTATCCTTAGCCATCTCTCCAGCAACTTCTCTCTTCCTATCCTCTTCCCTATCACCACCTCCTACCACACACCAATCGTCGTTCGACGCCTCCTTCCTTCCACTTGGACACAGCCCGATTTCGGCTCCTCTGTTTCCTTCCCCACACACTCCCAAGCTTCACCACCATCAACAGTTTCGCCTTGCGTTGCTCTTTCACTGATAACATTCTCAGCTTTTCTAGGGTTTCATCTCCAAATTCATCAGAATTGTTCAGCTTTTCACATTCCGTAGTGTTTTTCTCCGAATCATCAACCTGCATAGTGCCGAAATTATCCAAACTCTAGTCACATTCTGCACCCACTCCTCAATTACTCCGGAATTTCCAGATTCTCACCGTCAAAGTTCTCCGAAACATCGACACACATATTGCAAGAACATCGCATTCATCCTTCATACTTTCGCCGTCATTCTGATCAACTCCTTCGCAATTTTCCACATCATTGTCAACATTCTCCTCATCACACTTTCATCATCCATTCCTTCACAATTCTCCAAATCATCACCAACACCTTCCTTCATCGAACGATCATCAGCCTCAACAGTCACCGAATCAATCAATTCTTGCAACATAATCGCCTTCTTAATTACCGCCTTACGAAACGCCCTAATCTCACTGTTAAAACCTCGGACAGAATCAAGCCTAAACAACAACGCCATCAAACTCTCGTTAACCTTCAACCTCTCCTTTCCATCTCTCCTCACCAATTCCACAGTCTCTCTCTCCCGAAGCTTCTTCTCCACGCCATCAACCTCTCTCTTCAATTCCAGAATCTTCTTAACCGTCTTTCTCACGCGAAAACCTCGGAACGTTTCTGGATCTTGAGCGCTGCATCATCACGTTTCTTGGCCGAGTTCTTCGGAATCAACGAAGTGCACGGGAATCGAAATCACTCTTCGTGACTGAGACGCGACGTCTGAGCGGGTCCCGGCCGTGTCTTCGCCGGTGCGGTGGTTTTGTGGCGGCGCTGTAGAGTAGTATGATCGGAAACAGGGAGGATCCATCATTAAGAGATTTTAATTGGAAGAAAAACTTGATTTTTTGTGATTGTTTTTTATTTTGGGGATATTAGAGTTTTCTCAGATTTTTCTGTGGTGTGAGTTAAATAATGAGTATGAGGTTATATAAGGATTAGGAGGATAAAAGGTGGATTAGAGAAGAGGTAAAGGGAGAATCTAGGTTAACCGAGAACATTCTGAATCTAATTTAGTTGGTCTGGGTTCTAGAATATTCTAGAGTATCCTTAATCTGATTTGTGTTGGGCTGGTTTCTTCATCCTCTGCTGTTACTCTAGATAAATAAGAGATATTGCTACATCCATCGGTAATCTACTCATTACTAAAATTAAAAAAAATTAGTATTTAAATTAAGTTGTCTTCCACTACATAAATATCACTGTCTATACTCCCTCCGTTTTTAGTTGTTCCATTTCTTTTTTGGGCCGTTTTAAATAGATGTTCCAAACCAATCTAAAAATAACCTTTTTACCTTTTACCTACTTTATTTACTCTAACATTAATGAATACTTATTCTAAAGTCAACTTTCATTATTTTACCCAATCTATTCACCCAAAATTACTATTTCCCAAAATTTCATTCACACATTTACTCTTTACCTAACTTTATTCAATTTTTACTCAACTATTTATTCAACTCAACTCAACTCTTAAAAACCGTTCCAAAATGGTATGGAACATTTAAAAAAAACGGAGAGAGTATTATGGATGAATAGTCTACCCGATGGGTCAACCAAGTTTTTTTTCCATAAATAAGTTGAGATATGTGAGGATCCACATTATACGGCTCTCCAATTTATCTCTCTCTTTCAACTGATTAGTCTACACCATTTCCACTAATTTCATTGTATTCTTCCATCTACAATTTCATACCCATGCTCACATTCATGGTTCTCCATTTTATTTCTCTCTCGTGTTTTACATCTCACCACATTTTCTCCATCCAACTTTTCCACGTACATGTAAATTTATTATTAATAGGAGTCACATTTATTTATTGAAAAAAAGGGCCACATAAATAAAATGGGAAGGTTCCTTTGATTAACCCTCCGCTTGATTTTTATTTGATGGAAACAATTAACATTCAAGGAAGGACCACAAATGTCAATTTTGTGAAAAGTGGAGCTTCTCTGCCCATGAATGTGGATGCTTCTAGAGATATAGGAAGAAATGACATACAAAAAACGAAAGAAAAAATCGTTTGCCACTAATTTGATATTTTCAAATTTGACAAAAAGTTGCTAGTAAAAGAAAGTGAGGAAGTTTTTTTATAAAAAGAAAATCTCTTCAATAATGCTCTCAAGTTCTTAATTACATGTATGTTCGAAAATAAAAGTATTACAAAGGTACCATCCACGTATGATCGACTCTTTTTTCCCGAATAATTGCCCAAAACGCTATTAATAATAGCGTCAAACAAGCAACAACACTATCGTTGTTAGCGTTTTATCAGTGTAAAATGCTAACGACGATAGAGTTTATCAGCGTAAAAACTCTAACGACGATAGCATTTTTACTATGTAGCATGGAAACGCTGAGAGTTTCTGAAACGGAAACGTTTCGAAAACGGGGAAATGCCAATTGTTAAAATTAAGGAAACGGAGAAATGTTAACAAAATTTAAAAAAAAAATAAATTTTAAAAAAATAAAAAGATAAAAGACACGAAAAACTCTAAAATTCTCTTACCAACATGTTAATGTATTTAAAATGTCATACGGAGTAATGGGAGTATAATGATACACAATTACTTATATCCATACAATATAAAAAGCAAACAACATGCCATTGTTCAAATGAACAAGGGAACAGTTCCCCGGACCCCACCCACAGCCCAATCCAACCTTCCAAAACCCAACGACAGCAACCCACGTACTAAACCCCCCTCAGCCCACAACCCAAACCCACATGCAATCAGCCCCCACAGCCCACCCCAAAGCCCACATTCTCATATCCCTTGTAAATCACATTTATCCATACCGTACGCGTTGATCTCAGAGCTGTTGTTAAACCTTACTCCTTCTTCAACCTCAAGCTTCTCTACTCCATGAAGCTTACAGGTTCAAAAGCTGCTACCGTTCTCCCTCTTCCTGGTGTTTACCCTTCTGTCGTTTTCTTGGTGTTTTGTTTTGAGCTGCGGTTTGCTAGAGGCGAAGATTATGAAGCTTTGGTTTGGAGCTAGGAAAAGTTGCTACCCTTCTTC
>SNQN01013148.1:3510-14100 GCA_008642245.1 Bassia scoparia
AATGAAGAAGATGAAGTTGAAAGCAAAAAGAAATCTGAAATTCTAATTCTAAAATTGCTACTAACTACTTACTCTCTTTGTTTCTCTCTCCTAAATCTATATATACAAAGCCCAAATACAAGCTTCTCATAATTACAAGTTTGCCATTACTAAATACAACATGTGCWAAAAACACCTCCAAGTCAAGTRAGCATTGGTCAAAGTCAACGAATGGAGGCTGCCACGTAGGTGCGGGCAAGGGCGCGGACGGGCCAAGACACGCGTGCACGCTCCAAAACCCTACTGGAAATGGATTCAGGCGCGGGCAAGGAGGCGCAGGCGGACACGTTGACGAGCCAGGGAGGCGCGTGCAGACGCGCGGACGCTCAGAAAACCTAATGGAAAAATGAYCAACCTTGCAGGCGCGTGRRACCACGCGCGGGCAAAGGCGCCGGCAAACACCCTCACGCGCGAGCAAAGGCGCGGACGGACTTGGTGAGGCGCGGGCACTCAAAAAACCTCTCTGGAAGTCTAGGGCATCCTGCAGGCGCGTGCCATGCACGCGCGGGCCACTCCTCGTTGCACTGGCCGTACACTAGTTGAACAGCTCAACTTCGAACGGCCATAACTTCTTGCTCAGTGATCGAATTGCAGCTTGTAATATACCTCTGGAAAGATCTCGAAGTGTACTTTCCAATGCAAAAAGTCTCACTTGCAAATTCAAAGTATACAAAGAGCTATGGCTCYAAYAAMGTGTTAGASCAAACGTTCAAGTGCCTTAAGGCTCAACTTAAGCAACCACAACCAAACCAACAAGTAGGAAGGCCTAAAACTAACAACTGCACATCTAYGCAACTTGCAAATCACTCATAAAGCTTGCAAGTGAGTGTACAAAGATAGAAAAGAAGAGAAAACTAGTGAAAAACCTATAAAAACCACTAAAAACCAACAAAGCTTTGCAAAACTAAACAAAGTGAAAATCTAACCAAAAGGTTAGTGAAATGATATCGAAAATAACATATTGCAAACATAAGGAAAAATAGGATCTAATATTGAACCATTTTTGGCACTTATACAATAAGGTATTGCTCTTGTAAAAAAAAAAAAAACAATTAAGGTATTGTTGACAATGAAGGTAAGCTTTCTTTTAGCATGTTCTTTTCAGAATATAGAAATATGGAAACCGTAGAGTTGGATATATAAGGCACTAGTGAATCAAATGATCAAAATTGAATATGTTAATGTCAAAATATGAAATTTATTGTGACTAGGGATGAGAATATTACAGATATGTCTTAACACTTTATGTTTGTATCAATGAACTGAAGTCTCTTGGAGAGATCTTTCCTAATGAAGATTTGGTGAGGAGATTCTGTGAGTTTAATAAGAAATGGGCCGCATGTAGCACTAAAAAATGTCCTCCCAAATTGAATAGCCAAGGAGAAAAGCTACAATATTTGAGAATACATTTAATTTTGGAATTCACACAAAAATCCATAAAACATACCCAATTTGCACAAGTCGAATTAAAGGTGAGTTGAAAATATTCCGAGGGCCAATAATTGGCGGAAAATAGTTATTCTTACATTATTTATATTTTTAGGTCATTTCCTTAAGCAAAACGATTTTTTAGAATATTTCAAAGGTCATTTCTAAGGATTTTTCCATCTCATCTTTATCTCCTCTTATTTTTCCAGTTCACTAATATTTATTAAAAATTTGTCTTATTTTTTCTGATTTTCTAGAGTGTTATGAATATATTTTACAACAATAAATAAATTCACAAAATTCTTAGATAACCAAGATATTGGAATGGATCCAGAATATTCTAGAAGATCTTTGTCTTGACCACAAGTTTACCCAAAAGTAGATTACAAGGTTAATTGGATAGCAATTGAATCCAAAAATACAGATGCAACATTATGGAAACAAAAAATAAAAAAACAAATTATATACGAATGAGCTAGACCATAGCAGTCTTGTCAGCTCAAGCACATATATGGTAGACGATTTAGCATATATATGCTAATTCTACGTATATACCGGTTTGGCTTTTTTCATATTTTAGATATATTAGGGTTTTGTTTTTTTAATACCTACTTTTTCCATGCATCGCCTATAACGTGCTCTTTGGTACCTTAATCGAAAATCAACCGAAAATCATTCGTACGACATTACTTAAAGCTCTCTAAAATTCTCTTCTCTCTCTCACACACACAAACACCAAAATCCAAGGTTTCTCGAATCCGTTCGCAACTTCGGAGTACGTTTCATTTGCGAATCTAGGTAAAATTCCGAGGCATATCCTATTCAATCAAACTACTCTCTTCTTTTATTATTAATCTTGAGAATTTAATACATTCGTTTTGTTTGCTTTTTTGGTTCAATCATGTAAATTTTTATTTTCATCGCTTTCGCTTATCCGCAATCGTTTAAATGGTAAATTGTTCAATGTAGCGAGTCTCATTTTGTTGTCGATAAGCATTCAATTGAAGCAAAGCTTTTGTAACTAACTTTTGTTTTCTTCTATGTGATGATAGCGATACACAGGTTAGTTGATTATATCACATTGGTTTTTCAATTCTTGTATATTATTATTATTATTATTATATATTTATTATTTATTATTATTATATATTATTATTATTTTATTATTATTTATTTTATATTATTATTATATATTTTATATTATTATTGTTATTATTATTATTATGATTATTATTTTGTTGTTGTTATTATTAAATTTTATTATATTATTATTATTATTATTATTTATATTATTATTTTATTCATATTATATTATCTATTATTTATTAATTATTATTATTATTAGGAAATTCTATTATGGTGACATGAGTTTTTTCCAAATCCACACGGTGGTAACCATATTTCCTATTCTATACTGTGACCTCGAGGTTTTTAGGAATTCCACACCGTGGCCTCGAGTTTTTATTTTTACATATAGTGGCATAGCCACCTATCCATTTACAACCCTAATAACCCAATTAACACACCCCTCTCTCTCGCTCTCAAGCACCCACAGCACCTGGACCTTCTATCTTTGCACCTCACGCATCCCCCACCACTACAGATATGGGTGCTTTGTACCAATTATAAGGTTGACAACAAATAAAAAAGGTAATATGAATCTATGTCGATTAATCGAAAATCGCACAATAAATTAATTCCGGAAATCATATTTAAACAATTAGTATACAAGTATTTATGTTAATTGACTGAAAAATACATGCCAGTATTCACACAAGATTAGTAAAATTCACAAATACATGAGTCCGTCGTCTTTCGCGAAAGAATATTGGAAGCTCGTAATAGAATTAACGATGAATTCAGTAACAAAACAATAACAATAAAATTGTAGAACAATCGACAAGAACAATAGAATTCAGGAAGAGGAATCCTCAAATCAACTTACTTAAAGATGATTTTGCGTTTCATCATTCATCAACTTAAATTTCATTCATTCTCTTCACACTCTTCATTATATCTGTTGATTTCGGGCTTTGGGTTCGTGAGGTTGCGGAGGGGACTTGTTTTTTGTTGCATGGGATTGGGGGCTTAGGGCCGTGGCGGTGGGTGTAATAGGGGAGGAGCAGAGGTGGTGTAGGGTGGTTGGGAATGTGAGTTTAGGTGTTGAGGAAATTTTCAGTTATTGGTCATGTCACCGTATGTAAAATTAAATCCTCGAGGTCACGGTGTGGAATTCCAAAAACCTTTCCAAGGCATGGTAAGGAATAGGAAATTTTAGTTGTCAGATGTAGTGGCATTTTTAACAAACTAGATACAGCAACTTAGAATTTCCCTTATTATTTATTTTATTATTATTATATTTATATATTATTTATTATTATTATTATTATTATTATTTTATTCATTATTATTATTATTATTATTATTATTATTATTATTATTATTATTATTATTATTAATTATTATTATTATTATATTATTAATTATTTATTATTACTTATTATATTATTATTATTATATTTTATTATATTATTATTATTATTATTGATTATTATTATTCATTATTATTATTCATTATTATTAATTATTATTATGCTTCGACGCTTTTTGATTCTTTAAACAAGATCCGGAATTCTTGAAATCACATTAAATTCAGATTAATTATGGACGACTGGAGTTTAGGTTCTGTATTAATTTGATTTATTTGAAGTGGTCACAACAATTAGGCTAGGTATTGATATGTACATGATAGAAACTCACTCTTTTAATAGATTTCTAAGGCTAGAGCACTTCCTAAGGATAAAATTGTTAAGTTGTTGTGTATTCAATGGATTTGATCGAATGGAATTTCAATGATACCGAGTAGAGGCCGCTACATGCGAGAGGATTGGGTCAAAMATTCATTCTGTACCATGTCCCCGAACCCACGACTTGGTTAATGGAATAGACAATGGGACCATTAATTWGGCKCCAATGTTTCGGACATCCGTGGTTAACTTGTATAGGCARGGTGGAAATTCCCCACTCGACAAKACTCCCCCAACGCACTCACGTGCAGGATTTGTGGCTCAAGCCCACAATACGAAATCYGCGTAGGATAAGGCCTGATAAGGGCACAMGKCTACACCGCCCAAGGTGATTGTCGTTCAGGAGGCATCTGAGGAAATCTTGATAACATTGGACTCTTGACCAAAAGGTTCGAGAGAAGCCTTAGAACTCAGTTGAATGGAAAGACTTGGAAGTACAAAAAGAMTTATAGATCAATGAAGAAGACRAGTTGCAACACTYGTCTCTTCAAGTGTGGGGAAACTTGTCACAAGATTAGAGACTGTCCGGCATGGAAGAATGAAATGAGAATAACTAAAAGGACCATGCTAACTGCCTGGGGAGATTCTGACTCAAGAGATGAGATTGGTTAAGAGAAAGCAAATATTTGCATGACTACGCTTCTAGGTGGAGATAGAGATCAAAAGTAGACCAGAACAGAGAGCAAGGCACATTTGTGTCTCATGGCAAGAAGTAATTCATCCGAAGATTGTCAGGTAACTATTCTTGAAATGCAAGAACAAATGAGATAATGTGAAAGGGATGAGTTACTTGAAATTATTGATTCTGCCATTGAACAAAATGTCAAAGGCAATATTGCCTATAAGGCTAACAAAAWGAAGTTTAAAGAAGTAACTAGAAATTTAGACATAAGTCAAGCTCATTCTATTGAATTGGAACTTATTTGTACAGAGCTAAAAGAAAGAATTTTAGAACTTGAAGTACGTTTAGATCAAATATAACATAGAACTTGAGATGCTAAAACCTCAAACATATTCTTTTAGAAAGAGATTATTATCACAACAATGAAAAAGGTTTYCTTAACAAGGCTGAAACTTGTGGCATAAATTTGGACTTACCTTGAATAGTTGAAAGAACAAACTTTTGTGTATTTGGTTGATGTTGTTGAAGAATTGTTTAAGGAATATCTGTCTTTAAAAACTTTTTTTGCTAGTTAAATTGATACAGATGCTAAGACTAATGCCTTATGTATGAAGTGTGAAGCTGTTACTGCTAAAAATTACTTTAGTTAGGCTTTAAATTCCTCTCTTAGAGTTGAAGCAACTAACCAGTTGGCTGTTAACTTGCCCTACCAATTGGAGAACAGTTTACTTCTCAACAAACGCGGATCATCTTGTCGAGTAAGAAAGATTTTTGGGAACGTTTCTTAAAAATGATTTTATGAAAACTTCAATGACTAGATAGTAGAAATATGTGTGGATAATGTAATTACTTGAGATGCAATTAAAGGTAGCATAAAAGATTATTCATATCTCTTTGTATGGAATATAATCTTATGGACTTATCCTAAAATATAGGGAAAAATATTATCTTATATTCTCCTATTATTCTAGGGTGCAACACAAGTAATTGCTAGGCCTTTGCTATAATGTCCATGCACATAGTCTCCACAAAATAGTCTCTCCACGTCTTAAAAGGTTATAATTTTGAGGAAAGAGAGAAAAGAGAAGAAAAACAAAAGTCTTAAAGCCTAAGATCAAGCAAACAATTCTATACACACGAGTGCACAAAAGATAGCAAAAATTATACTTCTTGTAACTCATTGAGTGAGTCAATTGCAATTTTCATTGTATTGAATCACCAACGAATGGGGTTGGTGATTGTAGCTTTAAGAGTTCATTAGCGAGTGCTTGTGAGTCAAAGTGCGAATAAACACCACTGGTTGAGTGTGTGGGTTGACATTGTGTGTGTGTGGTGTGAGTTTCACATACATTGTGAGTGAGGGTTGCTTTTGTTATTTCGGAGTAATAATAAAAGTAACTAAGCGTAGAGGACGTAGCCCAGAGTTTGGTGAACCGTTAATTTGGTGAGTCTTTATTCATTATTACGCGATATCGTTCTATCTACTTATTCAACACTTATTTCGTTGCGAGACGCAGTCTAAATGTTTAACCTCACTAGACACAATCCATAATCTGAAATTTTGTATAAGCACTTAATTCACCCAATCTGATCCTTCGGGAAACCTTCAACCTAGTTCAAACATTGATAAAATATGCATATGGTGTGAGACTATGACACATGTCTCACCTTATGAACAGTTTAAGTCATACGCGGCATGAATATACATGGTGTTTTGAGATGAAAGAGATTCAAAGGGAATTAGCATGTTGTGTAGCTGGAAGAAATTGATGATCCAAACTAGTTGATGCAGAATATGATAGATTGTGTTACACAGTCTGCCTACACTTCAGGAATCCTACAAGAGGAGTTAAGTTCGCCCCTTAACAAATTGGTAACAAGGGACAGTGGAATTCTCTGAAAGAGAAAGAGGATCATTCACATGCTGTTAGTGATGAGGATGAGGAATTAGTTCGTGAGAAATGAAAGAAAAGGGCTGAGATGATGATGAAGGTTGCTTCAGAACCCTTGAGAAGAGGAGGAGGAGTTTGAGATTGAAAACGACTCTCTATAGTTGATTAATTCCTCTTTTCCTTAATTCTATCTTCCTGCTAAACTCCCTTTATTTTATTAACTTCTTATCTTGGCCTCCCCCTTCCTAAATTACAAAAAAAATTCTATTTATAGTAATTGGTCTGCTTACTGTCGTAATATAATTATTATTTAGGACAGAATACTTATTGGTACTATTGTAGAACAATGTAGCAATTGACACACTAAAATGTTGTTTGAGCTCATATATAGATTGAACTAATATAATTAGTAGTATCTACTGATATTTTCTTAGTTTTGATATATCATTTGTTCTTCTATTTTATTATGATGCAAATGGAGGCATTGTGAATGTTCTATCTGATCATAGGTCTGAAATGTATAACCTGTGTTGCAGCAACTAGAGCAAGGCCTAATGCTTGTTAGAAGTGACAAGACCAGAAGTTGTCTAAAGAAGTGTATATTTAAAAGCATTTAATTCTTGTCACTCCTAATGGGCAAGAAATAAGAGTCTGAACAACTACTAATGTTTTCTTACGAATGCATGTTTGAGTCTAAGAGCTCTGATTCTAGTTGAAGTGCCTAATGGTACTAGTAAAATCTTTCTTAAACTATTATGTCCTGTTAGTGCTACTAGTGTAAACTTGTAGAAGATTGCTTAATCTGCAAGAACAACAACCAGTGCGTTAGATTCTAATCTGTAGAATTCAATTTTTCGATTTTTTCCAAACTAAGTGATATTATTTGCAGGGGAAGCTTCAAGGTTTCATCAAAAATAAGAAGGGGAATTTGTTGAGTTTCTCTGAATTTGAGTTTTGTGTGATGAACAAATCAATTGGAACTTTATCATTGATGCATGTTTCTGAGTTTGCACGTTCACGATACAAAGCATAAGTCAATGAGTGAAAAGACGAAGCTTGTGAAGCCAAGTCCTTGTAGATTAGCATGAAGAACAAGGATTGTTTTGTAATACTTTTAGGTCTCATATGAAATGTAATTGATAAGGTTTTGATGCACTATACAAGGTTTGAAACATGAGAGAATGAACTAGTTGATGATGACAAGAAACCTCGTTACTTTCATACACAACTACAAAGTAAACCTGGTGACTGGACGATTTGAAGAACAAACTGACCCAGCCCTCTTAGGCTTACTCATGGCATTCATATTTTATGAAGAAGTTCTTTCCGCGCAAAATCACTTTTACAAATCTGATAGCGCAGCATGGTTGTGTATACAAGTAAATCTCTTAAGTATGCAAAGTGTATTATGTTGATATATACTAGATTTATTTGTGATCAAATAGTGAGTGTGTTTCCTTTGAATAATTTCTAATTTCACAAGGAAATAATACTCATAATATTGCGATTATCTCATTGCAAAGCTCACGTTAAGGTCTTGCACGGCACACAAACATCACGCTTTTGCGCAACAATACATGACAATTTGAAGCAAAGCAAAAATTCTCACTCGTCATCAAACCTAAGCATCAAACCCCTATACCACATAGATTTGAAATTACTCTCATTAAAGGTGTTAAGGCTGTTTTATTTTGAGAGAAAGTCATTGTACTTTAGCATACTGTAAGTAAATTTTTCTGGAGAATTGATCAGGATTAACTCATTCAACCTATCTTATAGTAGTTGGTTGAACATCCATAGTGAGTTAGGACTTCTTGTGTGCATATAGTTGCATACGATGATGAGTGGATTCTTTTTGTTAGTCTGAGTGGTATAATAAAAAGATGAGAGAGAGGAGGAAGCTTAGACTTTTTAGGAAGTCAGAACCTTGTTAAATCCTTGTGTTGTTTAGCTTTTATATCGGTGCTAAGAACTATATTAACTGTTCTTGTCTAAATCAAAAATTTATAACACTTTTTTAACACTCAATTCACCCCCCCTCTTGAGTGTCACTATACTTTCAATTTCCCATATGGATTTGTTATATTCTTTCTCCGAGGGGAACCCACCAGTATTACGGCTGTCTTGGCGTTTCCATCGCTTGAAATCCACCAAAGCAATATTTTGTCTCCTACACCCCCTACCCATAGGTGATTGTGTTGAACGGACCTGCAGTTGGTTATAAAAGCTGAATGTTGATTAGCCTTGATTCCTCAGTTCACGAGAATATAGTAGTTGGTTCATGAGAAGTCAGGATATGGGTTCGAGAACATTGCCAGTTGTAATACTAGTTGAGAACTAGAAATGTTAGCATCATTTATCTGCCAAAATACTACTGCCAACTCCGAACGCCAAATTTATTCCTATGGCGTAATAGGTCCATTGAAGAAATCATGGGTGTAAGATTTTTAAAGGCAAAGAAAAGAAGAAGGGCTAGGATTATTGCGGTCTATAGCCTGACTTATACACTGATTCAACCCAACTTCCTTCTCTCGACTCTTTCCCCTTCATAGGCACCAAGGAAGGGATACTCCTTTGGAACTATTTGAAGGTGTTCTAGGGACATGATCCCATTACATTTCTTTTCTAGAGATTACCTAAGGGCGGTAACTCTCGTAGAATTTCAGGTAGTATATTCCTAACTTGTGGGCGGTTAACACATTCATTACACCTCTCATTGATTAATTGTTTTATCTACCAAATGGTTCCAATCTAAGAACACCTCAGTTGCTATACTAATTATAAAGGATGTTGTCAAAAGTTTGCTAGAGGATCTAAAGAAGATCATAGAGCCCTTCTCCTATTAGATGCAACCTTCTTATCTTTACGTTTAAGACTCAGGTTGTTCAGTAGTAGAGACCTTTATTAGATGTGGAAAATACCAAATCAACATGATCCTCTAAGTGAAATTTTTTAGGATGTTTGATCGTGATGATATCTATCCTCTTAGATTTAACACTCTTTCGAGTGGAGTCTCTTAGAGGCCAGTGGTGAGAATGATTTATGAAGTGAAATGTTCTCTCTTCACTATGTCGTCGAAAAAACCTTTTGAGGTGATTTTACACTTCATCAACAAGTCATAATAATGCCCAATATGTTTTTGTTCATTAGGAGGAATTCCCTCTTGTTGCTAGTTATGATGGATAACCGTGTACTAACATAAATGGCTCTTAGGAAAGCTAGGCAAAGGCTAGAAGAACATAGCGTTGATTTAAAAGATTAGTAGAGTGTGGAATAACTGGAAGCTTAGTGTAAACAAGTTTGATAAAAGATAGCATAAAGCCTTCAATTAGAAAGTAACCGATGTAAACAAACTAAAAAACTGTAATTACAAGGAGAGTGATTAACTTCCATGATCACACAATTGGAAATGAAAGCTACCTAAACTAATGAACCATGAAGGCTATATATGCTACGCTATCTACACAAATACTAAACTTGGCTAATAGCTAAGTGAACTAAGGAAGTGTTAAATGTAAGAAAAAGATTATATGTTTGATGAATGTAATGTTGTTCATCGCCTGCGATCCTCGTATTTATAGGCTTGTGTTGAGTACATAGATGGTAGAATTTGGCAGTTTCCCTTTGTAATTCCTCTCTTTCCCTCCGGATTACTCTTGAATATGATTCTTTAATGGACTTATCGTTGGACTAACCAAGGAAGGTTACTTCCAATCCCATCTTCTTGGTGCTTATGTTGATTGCCATACTAGGTGGTTAGAAATAATACTTTTCCTAAAGTCAACGTTAGTCAATGAAAGTC
>SNQN01013149.1:0-14099 GCA_008642245.1 Bassia scoparia
TCAATTATAATTCACTTGACTCAATTAGCTTTGTATTTGCACTTCATTAGACTCAATTTGGAGTTCATTTGACTCAATTAGCTTTGTAATTATATTTCATTTGGCTTATCTAGCTTTGTAATTATACTTCATTTGGCTTATGAATAATGGACTCAGTTACATTGTAAACTACACTTCAGCTAAAAACATCAATGAAATGCAAGGACGCTTAGAGGTACTTGATTCAACAACTAACTAATATACAAAATACCTAATAATATTAACAAATGAGAGTGTTTATCCTGTAAATTATCCTCTTAATAACATGGTCATGTGTTGTAATTGATTGCAGGGAGTTTGCATTACTAAAGGTCAAGACAATGCAAATCTGAACTAGCAACACCACTAAGATGTAGACAATAACTTCAATTAATGATTTCAAGGAGATCCAAGTTGTGATAGTTATGTTTTAAGAGATTAAGTTGTTTCGTTTGATTTAGTTGACCAGAATCTAGAATTGTCAACTAATAGATTCACTTTGTCAACAGACAACATTAGTATAACCATTAATAAGAGGAAAAAATGACAAAAAAATGAACAAACATTTCAAACAGTCAAACAAAATTACATAAAAAGGAGGGAAATTTAATTTCGAGAAATAGATACACACTGGAAATATATTCTATCAATGTTTGTGGTAATGGTATAAATAAGGGAAATTAACCTGCTTCAACTAAGTTAAGTGTGAGCAGAGTGTAGTTTGAAATCCTACAACTAAATTGTGAATGGTAATAATGTTACTCGAAAATTAACTAACAAAAAAAATGTTAAAAAAACCTAAGGCGCRTCAATCTCATCAACATCTTTGAGACATTCTTCGTCTCGAGCATCGTACGGATGATTCTCCTCATAAGCAATATCAAGAACCTACGTACATTAAGATAGATGACATCGACATGAAAAAGGTAAGAGCGAAAACAGAGAATTCAACGAGAAGAATCGCATAACTCAAATTAATGAAAGAAGAGAAAAGAAATAGACAAATTGAAATGGATTTACAGAGGAAGTATTAAGCGAATGATAAGAAGACAATAAATGTTGTCCACAAACAAAGAGAAGCTTCACTATAAGATAGAAAACCAACCATAATAGTAATAAAAGTAACATAACTCCGTTTTATGACAGAATTAATGTTAACAACGTGAGAGATGACAATACTAATGCATCAAAACACATTAACTATTATCCCTATATATGTCCAGAATCTATAACCCATATATGCTAAGTGTAATTTTGCTAAATGTCATTGTTCTACTAATTTAAAACTTGTTTATCATTTATGAGGGGATTATGCATTATAATGAAATTGAATTTCATGTAGAGAACTCAACAACTCATTGATTCAAGTTTCATTTCATTTCAGACAAGCCAACTACAAGTAGTTACTTATCATTTCCGCGATTGTTCAACATTTTTCCAAAAAACACCATCTGGATAAGGTTTTAAAATCTCTTACAAAATTAAACCAATCGCGTACACAATTTTGAACACTACATACAAATGAGTATCATGCTAGTCAATTAGTTTCTGGCGACCTAGCAAAATGCCGAACCACCAAGGTTAGTCTAATGATGATAGGGTTCAAGAGTTGATTGATTGTAGGGGAAGGCCGAAATGAGGCATTACAATATGAATGGGTCAAGCCAATACAGATCCTCCTTATCTTTGGTAACCTTGAAAATGAGACATCACAAAAAGCATCAAGAAGCAGTAAGTTGAAGAGAAAATTGTGAACTTGAAACAAAGTTGTACAAGAAGTAGTAACCTAGATACAAATAGAAAAATTTGAGAGCCAGCACGAGGCAGGATCACCATGTTAAACAATCTTACTTAAAAACGCACGATTGCTTACATTATATAATGGCTTAGTTTTATATTTAAGCAAGGTAATCATTTAATGGCATTCACACAATCCTCATTTGAATTAAATGGAAGCAAAATATTTTTACCCATGAAACTGACTCTAAGTCTATGTCATCAATTAAGGCTTTCTTTTTCTAGATATGATTAGCATTATATATGAAACGTGGCATTAAGTTAGTTTAAAATTTTATACTCGTACACAATAAAATTAATCCTTGATTCCTAACCTAAACAATTTGATAACACATGTCCTTTTTCAAATCAAAATTTGGACTAACATCTAAGCAAATACTGAAATACAACTTGCAGCGAGTGGAGTAAGGCAACACTTTTGGAAGCAAGTCTAAATAGTAATTCAGGCCAATAATTTCATATTAAATGACAATTAAAACAGACAATCTTGCAAAATTCTCAAGCCCAAAACACGTATTAAAGATTTTTAACTGTTTAATAATTTATCAGTTTCACAAAAAACTTTCAATACATGCAAGTTATATATAAGACAGCAAAAATGACAATAAAATGAACTGCAAATTAAAAAAAGGGGAAAATAATTTTAAAATCTAAAATTGAAAATCAGAGGAATTATAATTTTTTCGGCGTCCACTCGTTCATTACTTCCAGGTTGAAATATGATTCCTATTATTAAATTACAATAGGGATCTAAGTAACCACCACATAACAAATAATGAATTCTACATCTAAACTATCAAGGAATTCCAACCCATAAAAGATAAAATAAAAATAACCCATTCGGTGGTCGTGACCCACTTTTTTATACATCAAGATTTGTTTATTTTCATATACGTTTTTGCAAACTATTAATAATTACTCGTATTCAAAATGTGAACGGAGTAATAGAATTTGTCCCAATTAATATATATTAGGGATGTTTGCAATCAACAAAAGCAATACACAAATGATGGTGATGGGCATGTTTTGGCTGCATGATTTGGATTTGAAGTATTTTGAAAAAGTAGGATCTATTGATATGATTTTAGGTTTATATTGATATTTGAATTGCATTTGGACCTTATCACAAACTCATTGGTATTGGTTAAATTATAAATATGAGTCATTTGAAAATACTCATATTTTTGATTTGGTTCATTAATCTACGAAAAAATTAATTACAAAGAATTATAAAGAAAGATGATTGTCATTTAAGTATACCTAAGATTTTTTGAAATTAAAATAATTAATAGCATAAAAAGAGGGGGTGATCATATGAAAAGCTACACTCAATTGTTCATGGAGTAAGTCCAAATCAGAAAATATACAAATAGAAGCAGTAAGCTCATAGAAAAGTACTTAACCAATCAAAAAGGGACCAAAAACATTGCTTTCAATTAAATATTGTTTCCGATTGAAACTCAAATAAAATATCAGTGATGAGTCGACATTCCATCTCCAATTTTCCATAAAATACTTAAAATCATTCGGTTTGATTCGGTGATGTTATACAATAAACTAACACATTCATACAAATAATGGGCAAAAAAGCTATAACTATCGCACAGTGAAGAATTCCAAAGGATAATCTTTAGAGCCACCAAAATCTGCAACTAAACATGAACCTGATGTGACTTCAATAGTTCTCCAAATTAAGATAGAAACTTATTTCGCACCTATTTGTAGATCACATAGTTTTATGAGATTATTTCTTTCACTATCATTTCACATACACTATCATTCAAGAAAACAATTTGATTTCAATACTCCACAATCAACAATCAAAATTAATTGGCAAAATACAATGCCTATTAAAATATGATTGACCCTATAACAAGGATTGCAGTAATTTAAGGAGAAGGAGGAATAATTTGGTTCTGCAACCATGTGCACCTGCATTTTAGTGATATTACATAGATGCAAACTATTAGAGAACCCTCCCATGAAGAAGCAACAGGTTTTCACACTTAATATCACTGGAAATTAATATTTAGCTTAACATGAATTGATCTAGATGAACTTGCTCTGATCCAACAACAAAAGGTTTTTCTCCATTACGCTACAAAACATAGAAGATATGAGATATGTTCTAAAATAATTCTTGTGCAAGCTGATAGCATACCACTAAAGCACTAGTTCTCTATAGGACTGATTTTGTACTTCCTGGCATGGTAACCTAAAAAGGCTTTGCATTTTGTTTTACTTCCTTCGTTTCTTAAAAATTGCATCAATTTCTTTTTAGGAAAATTTCACAATAATAGCATCACTTTGCTTTCTTTCCAATTTTGGAAGTGGATCACTATTAAAATACTTATTTTTCTCTCTTTTATGTGGGGATCACTATTAAAATACTCATTTTTCTACACCTACTTTATTAAAATATTCATCAAAACACTTACTTTAATCACTTTATCTCTCTTTTCTGGTCCCACCTACACACCTCAATCACTCACCAAATTTTGTATCGATTTTCGAAAAAACCAAAGTGAGACGATTTTTAAGAAACGGAGAAAGTATTTGTTTAATAGTTGGCCACACCTTAATTATAAGTGTAGTTGGGTGTATACAAAAGGAGCTGTATATATTTTCACCTGCATATGATCCTCTGCGTGGCAACGAACTTATATCCTTTTTTTCTTCCTAAAGTGCCCTTCTAGCGAAACGTGAGTTTCTCATGGTGGGCATATTAGCCCTCAACAAACATAGCCCAACACTAGGGATGCAATTGGGGCGGGTTTTGGCTTTTCCATCCCCATCCCTGCCTCAATTTTTCATCTCCATCCCCGCCATGGGTATAAATCTCATCCCAATCCCCGTCCAACTAAGTCAACATAAAAAATCATCTCTGTCACACCGTCCACTCGAGTATCCATCCCCACTAAATCCTCGCCCCAAAACCACTTATAAATATGGGTTAAGCTAAATACAGCCCTTAGAGTTGCATATAAGATATAAATATGTTACTTAAAATGGAAATAAGTTGTAAAATCAAGGCAAAATAATACACTAATCGATGTAATAAATGACCAATTATTACATATTATTTTCACTTTTAACTTCTTACAATCCGTCTTGCATGAACCCGGTCCACAGTAAACTTATTGTGGACCGAAACAACTCACGTGATTACTAACGACCCAAAAGCCCAAAATACATAATAACATAATAATGTAAATTACATAATAACTAACGCTCAACTAAATCATTCATCTCTCAACTACATCATCTCAGAGCTTCTCTCTCTACATTTATTCTACATCTACAATCAAAAATAATAAATGAATCATCATTAATTTCACAAATAGATCTGAATCAATGCATAGAATCAAATACATTTAGCGAAATAATCGAAGAAGAAGATCGACAATTTTCCCTCTTTGTTATGTCTTATATATAATATACAGTAATTTGATCGAATTTGAGCTATATCATCTGCAAGGTTGCATTCTTTGTGAATTTTTATTGGGTGAAAAAATCATAGTGATTCATACTCCACTATGAAAGATCAAGATGGACCCAAAATAGACAAAGCTTGGAGTTTCGTATGAGCGAGCATGGACGTTCTGCCATGTCTCATGATAGCCAAATAGCGACTGCATGCTAGATATGACAATGGTAATATCATAGTGAAGAGGAATACCAGGAAATTAGTCAAATGGCGGCTGAAACTTGTAGTCAGACTACAGTCTCATTTTCTTCACTTGCTCAGCATGTGGTCAATTATGTATGGAGAAAGCCAATGCTTGACGTATTGTCAATCTTTACAATAATAAAGCTAAGTTCTTTTCTTTTATATATATTTGTAGACATTTGTTTCAATCCTATTAATAGAGTTATATGTTGTTTTTGTTTGAATGCTTGTGAGTTATTAATTTTTATAAATTCACCAGTTTACGAACTATGAGTGTCGAATCGATTTTAAAACATATATTATGTTGTGATCAAGTATATATAACATATTAAATCTAAAGTTATTATCTTTTGTGATATAATGCCGACAAGTGCTTTTAGAATGCTTAATTATGTAAGTTGTGTTTTAAAACACCTATTCTAAGTATTGTATACATTTTTTAATTGTCTAATTTATTTATATAGTGTGTTATGTTATTCGTAAATTCTACTCACCATTGGTTAACATGGTTGATATGATAGAACCAAATTAACTCAATAACAATTAATTTTTTATATCAACGAAGTACTGGTCCCTTCAACGTATAGATTTATTTCTTATAATATAATGGGCATATGGCAGTCACTATTATGTTATTATTAGGTGTGTACATTGGTCTTTAAATATTAGAATCGCCTTAAAGGGTGCTTACTTGGTCGAAGCTCTTAAGCTCGATATCTCTTGGTCTACTTTGGTTCACCTATTCTACCGCATTGTGGTCAGCGAGTCTGTCAAGAACATTTGTTATTATTGTTATTTCTACAAAAAGAGTCTTGTCCAATATCGTACCTGTAGCGCCAGGTTGTCAATACCGGTCACGATTTACCAATCCTTGGTTCATATTTAAACCCTGGGTCTGCACACTTGGTCCTTTATTTCTATTAATATTGTGTTCATGGGCTCTCTCTGAGTTTTGGCTATTCAAGAGGCTTCCTTTATTAAGTCATGGATCTCAATTATAATGTTTAACTCTTGTTATGTATGTCTCAAGGCTATTATATGATACTAATCTCGTAGTATTTGCGAATATATGTATACCTTTTTAACCTCTGTTTAGGCCCCAAAAACGGTTGGGTTCACTCATATTTAGTTACCCTCTGGGTCCGACACTGGTCCCTTGTCCATGTTCTCTGTTGTATCTATTAATTGGTATCTACTTTTGTTGTTGCATCTATTTGAGTCTATCTTCTCCATATTCGAAGTCAAAAGTGATATAGTTAGTATTCATTTTTTCATAATCATTCAATAGAACGGTGAGTTTTAATCCTATTTGGTCTTATTACGCGAGGTTCATATCTTTTGCTTGTGGTGCTCGGCTCTATGCTATGTTGATTAGGTTGAGCAATCTGAGTTGCCTAGGCAAGCTAGTTCAATTTAGGTACTTCTACGATAGCTTAAGAGCTCGAATTTACTCGTTTATAATTCTATTACTAATAATATTACTTCTGGCATCTTTGCTTTAACGTGTTATAACAACATACCTTTACTTTTTCGTACACAGTTTAGTCTTAATTTAGGTGATAATCTAGAATATGAAAGGTTTGCGTGTATGGCCACCGATAAGAACATAAATTCTTTTTTATAATAAAAGCTATATATATATATATATATATAGGGTACTAATGCTGGTGTGAGAAGAGTATCAATTTATATAATATAAATATAATTCTACTACTTATTATCTCTAGAGTTATAGGTTACCAGTTTTGAGTGATAGAGCCGTCCTGGTAATTACCTACTCTACATAAATAGGAAAGTGGTTGAAGATGATTGGGGGTACTTGGTATAATAAATATCCTATCTTATCATGTTATGATGCAGTGGTTTAGCGCCTAGTAAAATACATATCCATGCATATATATAAAAATGCCTAATTATAGGTTTCATACATTGACAAGATTTACTGTTGGGGTACCAGCGGGTGGCATCGGATGTGTTAAGTAGCAGCATTGATCAACAACAAATTACGTACTTCTTAAGAGTTAGGATCGGTTGACTCAGCCAAATGATGGAATGTGAAGGCACCTGGAACCATCCTCTATCTTTATAGGCGAATCTATTAAACAACATGCTTCAGATAGTAGGTTTTGGTTGCCTTGAGGCTAGGATCAGGCCTGGGAAAACACTACACCCTATACTTTCGATATGCAAGTTAAGGCGGCTCCACGTACGTTACTGGTAACACTTACTCTTACCTAAAGAGCTACCCAACACTTTAAGCATAATAAAGAAAAAGTACTATCTCTTGCATACAGCTTTGGGAGTTCAGGGATACCCCAGCGGTGCTGGGATGAAAAAAGACCACCCGTCTATGTAGAAAAATCTATACTAGTGACTTAACAGAAGCTACAAAATGAAAATAACAGAGCAGTATTACAGAAAGAAACGCTAGCTTGGTGCGAAGACCTCTGGTAGATCCATCAACACAAGAACCAATATATAGACTTAACAGAGTATAGTACAGGGCTGGATATGAAAGAGAAGCAGCTCTCACCTAAGAGACTTTAGGTATTACAGTTACCAGGCTACTGAAGTGAAAGAGCCATTCGTCAAAAATCCTCTCTTCTCTTCAGTTGCTTAGGTACCCGGTGTGTGACATGAGCAGACGCGAGCACTAAATAGAAATAAAGATGGTTTCTAGTTGAAGATCGATGATAACCATTACTTTCGAGTACAGTACCAGGCTTTATGTACAGTCTTTGGGTTAATGATTTCCACTACTATCATCATTAAATTTAACCAATCACAATCTGCTTACATAAGAGGAAATAAACGCAAAGATCATATTTACAGATGGTCCGCCGGCAAAAAAGACAAATTCATGGCTCCATGATACTTCTCGTATTAAAGCAGCTTTTTATTTTGAGATTGTTGTTTGATCAAAATGACTTAAATTTCAGTGGCAATTGCCCAGGAATGTGTTTAAGACCAATAGATCTCTTATAACTACATGGTTTCTGAAGCTGTGGTGAGAGCTGTTGAGACACTCACTAAAAGGACCACTTTAAACTGCTATTATAAGCTTAAAATGAAGCCTATTTGAAGGAAAAAGACTTCACAGAATGTTGTTGATAAATTATTCATCTGATTAAATTGATGGTTCTCAACTAGAATTACAGGTCAGCGCCTAATTCTTAGTCGCACGCTGAGAGGTAAGAAAACTATCTCTTTCTGTCTAGTTTATAGATGATAGATGTTGAGTAGTATTGATGATTCTATGTGTCGTGTTATGAAAGAATCTTCCTTACTTAAATAGAGATAGGTGGCTCGTCTGTATGATCATCTTATTCTTATTGTGGTTAATCTGTTCAATAGAACAAGTACCTAGGGAATTTTCATGTTTTATGGTTTTTTCATGTCCCAAAATTAAAAGAATGCTTCTGGTTTATGAATAATTTGCATTGAACTATATTTTTTATGTCATAATCCCATTTTGTGAGATGTAACTTTAATATCAGGTTTAAGATTTGTGTTTACTAAGTGCAATTACAATAATTCTAATATTAATTCCTAACCATCAGTCTTGGAATACGACTTGCTCTATATGGTGGTACCCCTTCCATTGTTGTGTGGGTGCACCACATCAGACTAGGCATGTGCTGACTTTGGGAAGATTATATATTACGATGTTTGCCGTACTTTGTTTTATAATTTAGACGAACTAAGTAAGTTTTTTTATACTCTCTATAGGGGAAGTAACGTAAACACATTATATGAGTATAATCTTACCTATCTCGCAAAGGTAAATTATTTCCAAGGTAGATAAACTTAGATTTGCTTTTAGAATGAATCTATATTCAATAAGATATCGATATATATTTCTGTGAAAGGAGGCTTAAACTGGACTCCACTATACTTTTTTATTTCTTTTAAGTAAGACGATAGGTTAATTATATCTATAAGTGTGTGTGATTATTATTATTTGCCCTATTGTCAATATAGCGGTAATATTTCCAGTTATAAAACTTATGTGCTTGAATTTTAGAATGGTAATATCTATAAATAGTCATATAAGTCATTTGATATCCAGGGCTAATAGACCAGGAATTTGTATCTATACCCCTATGGAATTTTAAAACAGTGTTAAATTATCGATAAACATTATTGAAAATACTAGTATTATAACTAATTGGTTAAATTGTGCTAATATATTTGCATATATCAATAATTAAGTACCAATACTAAATGAATATCAAACAATCCAATAATTCATCTATATCTATTACTTGGCATATATAGTGAATACTCGATCACGAGGTTAGTTTTGTCTATCTGGCACCAAACACTCTCGCAGAAGACACAGATCTATGTTTGTTAGTAAGGCGGGACTAATTATAATAGGGTTCCAATTTATAAGATGCTGCAGAAATGTCAAATAAATTCTGACCATTATTAATCTGTCTTGCGTTATAGTTAAGCAACTATACACCATTAGAAGGTAGGAATTTGTGCTCTACTACTACCATTAAGTTATATGATATTAGTAAGGTTTTAAATACACAATTAAAATATATAATATAGGATATATTTACGAGAAATGTCATTACAAAATTTCGAAAACAGTGGTTGGATTGCACTTTGCATTTAAGAAGCAAGTTTATAGGAGTACAATACTCTGGTAATAAGAACAACATTGCTGGTAGAAGTATATGTTCTCTGTTACACATACAATATAAAGTCTATACGACAGCTTGTATATTGAATAATTGGTTAATATCAAGTAATTTTTAAGCATGTATTATTTCGATGTTATATTACTTATGTCTTAGAGGTTTATCAGTTGATTCACCTAGAGACCCAGTGGTTGCGTGTAGCTTTGCTATACCTCTTACCACAAGATCTTTACTTCTTCTGTTGCATGAGATATACTTTATCTACATCACTTTTTCTCAATCACTCTACTGTGCAGTTATATTGTGTAGTTGTTGATTCACTTAGCTTGGGGTTTATAGGTTTCACTAACCCTGGTAAGGTTTGTCTTTAAACTCTTTTTATTAATTAAACAATAGAGATTTTAGATAGCATTGGTCCTTAGCAGTGTACGAAACTGTTAATTTATTCCTATGTCTTATAGGGTTTTAGTATTCACCATCACATATCTTTCTCTTACTGTAGGATTTGTCTCTACAAACTACCTAGTATTAATTCTCTCTGTAACAAATACCCTCATCTATCGATAACATCATATGTGTTTGTTTGTAACATATATATCAACTCCTAATTTTTCTTTCATGTCTTCGTGTCCTTTGGTTTATGTTACAGATCCCCACTCTAATAAAACCCATTGTAGTAAAAAGGTTCATATGGGTATTTCTCTTTTTTATAATTTAAATCTTGTGTGTTTATTGCTTCCTATTCTTGATCTTATTGCAAATTCTACTGCATGATATTAAATATGACCCCTGTGGAAACACAATCTGTGATTAACTTTCATATCGTGGAGATGATTAATACTTATGTCTTTTTGGGACATTTTAGTAAAAGAATACTATCCTAATAACTATGTTTTTAGTGTGATGTTATGTTTATCTTTATGACATAATCTATATCCCACTTATTTTATTATAATTATTTACCAACCAATATATTTAATTAAGACCCTATATTGGTACTTATTGTACTTAAGATACCTTTCTATATTCCAGCGCAATTGCAGGCATCTTTTGATCACTAAAGATAGTACTTGGTGTTTTTCCTGTTCATTTGACTTTCTTGAAGGTCTCAAAGACCCGATTCGAAATGATTCCTTGGTTTCGTCTCCTAAAAAACGCGCATGCAAACATATAATTCCTTCCAATGTGTTGTGATTCAACAAATGGAGCACATAATGGAGATTGTATTTGTTAGTTCTGGTATGTAGTATCAAACACCAAAACATCACATAATGGAGTGGTTTAATAATCCATCGTCCCGCAATTGTCTAATTATGGAATCCCCTTCCTAAATGATCCTTATTATGGAGCACGTTTGATATGAAGCGTTATCCCTATCCTCTTGCAGTGTCAATATACGTGCACTCTAAATATAAAAAGACCCGTTCTTCTCCCTGCTTGCATATATCTTATATCATTAATTAAACAATATCATACAATCTATATGCTCAGTGGGAGTTCATATTTCTTCTTCTATCATCGCTTTTGCGATTCTTTTTTGGGTGGTATATAAGTACAGGTTAATTGGATCTACTTATACGTGTGTAGAATTTTGGTCCAACCATGCTCATCTACACTCTTAACCCACTCAGGTGCTCTTTACTAATTGAAAACCCATAGTTTAGTTATGAATGAAAGTACTATTGGTGGCTTGTAAATCAACAATTATTCGACATATCTCTGTTACATTGTCCTGCATTAATTGTGTATCTTTTCTGCTTTGGGATTGATATAAGGGTTTTGTCTTTTCAGGATACCTCCGTAATTCCCTGACTTTGCGTTTCTCCTTTTGTAAGAGGGTGGTTGTGGTGAAGGCACTATGCCTGTGTCCTCTATCACTTTCCTTATTTAATATCTCACATCTTTATATTTAATTATTCATGTCTTCCTAGATGTATGCACAGTGTGCATTAACCTTTCTGTGTCTTATTTCCATCTAAATGTCTCTTTCTGTGGGCCTGTGCTTTATCTGTTTTAATGTTCTTTGTTAAGACGAGCTCTTCTTCTTGGGTTAATATGTTGCTCTGTTTAATATGTCATTACATTTGTGTGTTTTGTTATCTTTCATTCCTATGAATTTCTTTTATTTTTCCCAGATGGTATCGTGGTGCGTCCTAACCTAGTTCTGCTGTCGGCTCATATAAGTCCTCTAGTATTCTATTTGCTTCTTTTATGGCTTAAGATTGTTGTTTTGTGTTATGGCTCTGCTGCCCTGTCTTGCGCTTTTACGGATTGTTTTCTAACTATACAAAACCTTACCTCACCTCTTGTGATTGTCATTAGTTCTTAATATAAGATACACTTTTTCCATCATGAGTACGATTCTGTGTGGTATCCTAACAATGGAATACTTCCAATGTTCATAATGTCAATTTCTGTAATAATGTACTTTTTAATGTATTTTAAAAGGTTTTTAAATAAGGTTGTATTAGGCAATCACAAGTTCACACCTCCATAAGCAATGATTATGAATAATTTTGTCTCTATCCACCTATTAACCTATATGTTATTTAATAATATTTTTAACTATTATTATAAGACATAGTGAATTAAATTTCTGAATTAGTAATTATCAACTTAATGTCTTGTAAGTGGTTATATTTATAGTTTTCATCAACTATACTAATGTAGGATTTGTTCCTCAAACCTTACCTTAGTTTATTCTTTAAATACATAATTTTTCAAAAGACATGTGAATTAACATATTATCTGAATATATATATCAATTGGTTTAATATTATCCACTATATAGTCTGAGGCTTCGGTTTAACCTTATAACCCGCACTTGGTAAGGTTTTATTCCTTATAAAATATAGTAAAGTTACCCTATTATATAGGTTTTTTATAGAGAAATTAAAGAAATAAAATATTTATATAATGAATCCATTGATAAAATATCTTGATACAATTGTATAATAGTTCTATTTATATTTTTAAGTATTAAGGTTAATAGGAAACCCTTACTATCTGTGTAGGTTTTGATTCTTATACAAATTCCTACTCTTTTTCATAATCTTAACTTATATATTTATATTTCGATAACCTTTGAGAATACAGTTACAATAACTCATTATCAACAAATAGGTATATATTATTAATTACATGTAACTTATATTGATCCCTCTCCGTCGTACATCATGATGGTTTGGTTACACTACACTGTAGTTAAGGTACGTTCTTTATTAGGTTTTCATATTTTAGAATTCATATAATTTATGACCATAAAGTACATTAATAATACATATGACTTAATAAGATCGTTTAATAACAATAGAGAGACATTTAATATCAATATACAGGTTATAAGAATTTTTTAAATAACATAATGAACAAATGTTCTATTGACATTACTCGTAAACTAACAAAATACATTATATCCTATTAGAATTACATAATATGACTTATAAGTATAGTTATATGAAAAAATTAATTTATATTTTGTTTATCTGTTAAAATACAGTACATTCATAATATAATTATAGAATATGAATTTTAGTATGACATTAGTATTAATTGTTCATTTGTTGTACGATTTATAAATAACACAATTGCATATGTTTAATAAAACGAGATTGTACAATACTGCATTCTAATTACTTGATTCGTGAAGAGTCGCTGTATTTTCCTGATTTAATTGCAATTGCAGCTGCTTTTGGGATTGAAGTTGCTGCTGATCTTCTGTTACTGAATTCGATTTCTGTTTATTTATATAATTATAATATATTACAATTTATTATCATAAATCAAATTTCGATAACTTATAATTGAAGATAAATATGAAAATTTAAGTTATCTACCTTGTTCAACAGCAGACAGCAGTTTCAAGTCTAATGCAATGAGTTTTCGATTTAGTATGTATTTGTTTCTCGATTCTCAACTTGATATATTTCTCGATTTTTCTTCTTCGATTCTCAACTTTGATG
>SNQN01013150.1:0-14098 GCA_008642245.1 Bassia scoparia
AAACCTCAAAGCTTTGACCAAAAGAGCAACACTTCTCAAATGACCCTTACAAAAAAGCATAAGGTCATCAGCAAAACATAAATGGTTCAAAGCTAAAGACTTACACACTGGGATGGAACTAAAACTCATGCTTTTTCCAACATACTGCAGAGTTCTGCTCAAATACTCGATACAGAGGACAAAGAGGAAAGAAGAAAGGGGATCACCTTGCTTTAAGCCCCTACCAACCCCAAAGAAACCATGACAAGCACCATTAATAAGGATAGTAAAATTAGAAGACTGGATACAAGTCATAATGAGATGCACAAAATGGAAAGGGAACTGAAAAGCCTGAAGCAAACTTGCTAGAAAAGACCACTCAACAGTGTCATAAGCTTTTTGCAGATCCACCTTGAAAACACAGCCTTTAACATTGTTTTTCCTAGTGTAATGTCGCACAAGAACCTGGCAAACTAGGATACTATTGATAATATTTCTCCCTGCCACAAAAGCACCTTGATTAGTAGAGATCAAACTTGGAAGGACCAAACTAAGTCTGCTACACAGGAGTTTGGAAAATGACTTTGTAAATAACTAAACAGCAGGTAATTGGCCTGTAATCGGTCAATTTGGAAGGACAATCCACCTTAGGAACAAGTGTAATAGAAGCACAACCAACTTCCTTAAGTAGTTTCCCAGTTCTGAAAAAATCCTTCACAGCTTGACAGACCTCAGAACCCACAATCTCCCAAGAAGCTTTAAAATATTGACTCCTATACCCATCACAACCAGGAGCCTTACCTCCAGGGACATACCAGAAGGCAGACTTGATTTCTGCATCAGTGAAATCAGTCCAAAGAAGGTGTTGTTGCTCAGAAGACAGGACAAGCCCTTGATCAATAATTTTGGACTTAACAGACTTAAGACAATGCTGTTTAGCAAACATGAAAGTGGAAAAATGATCCACGAAAGCTTGACAAACCTCTTGAGGATAGTAAGCCAAATGCCAACAGAAGTCGTCATTGTATTAATCCTGTTCCTATTGGCTCTAACTTTGACTACAGAATGAAATAATTTGGAGTTTTCATCACCCTTTTGAACCCAGTCTATTTTAGCTTTTTGTTGCATGAAGGCAATATAATTTTGATGAGCCAATTTATAAGCCTGGTGAGCCTGATACTCTTGGGAAATGAAATCCTTGTTCACTGGATCATTATGCAGAAGCTTTTGTGCAAGTAACAATTCATGGTGTCTCTGCTTCTCAACGGCTATAACATCCCCAAACACACTTACATTCAAAGCTTTCAAAGGCTTCTTTAAAGCCTTAAGCTTCTAGACCACAACAAATATAGCACAACCTAGAACCTGCTGATCCCATACCTCTTGGACAATCTATCCCCAGGAAACTTGGGTGCTTAATCCACATATTAAAAAACAGAAAGGTTTAAACCTAGAAGCCTCACCATAGATTCTCAAAAGACCTGGACTATGATCAAAACTCCCCTCAGGTAAAAAGGTCACCTCTGTAGTAGGGAACAAAGCCAACCAATCAGAATTAGCAACAACCCTATCTAGCTTTGCCATAACTATAGTGGTCACATCCTGCTTATTAGTCCAAGTAAACATCCTCCCTGAAAACTTGACATAAGTAAGCCCACAATAAGCCAAAGTAGTCCTGAAAACATCCATAACTTTGGTATCTGTAGTAGTACCAGTTCTTTCCTCAATAGTCAAAGCAGTATTAAAGTCACCACCCATCAACCAAGGACCTTTAATACAATCGGCCAAATGATGAAAGTCCATCCACAGTTTCAATCTAGCCTCAACACAATTATGGGCATATACAAAAGAACAAAAAAACGGACTACCTCCCACCACAGGTGTGAGATGACAAGTAATCATTTGATCAGTACAAAGGGTAATGTTGACATGAAAATGCTTAGGGTTCTAGAGCAACACCACCCTCCCCTTCCCACACCAAGGAATATTGCTAGTCACACACCAACCATGACAAATGTTAAGGTATAAGGCCCCCAAACTCGAGGCCTTAGCCCCCAAACATTCCAAAAAAGGACACTTTCCATGGGAGTCATGGGTAGCCAACCCCAGCCCAACTGTATGCACATTATCCACACTAGACAAACCATGAGCTGTTACAATAGTCACATCCGTAAGAGCACCAAACCGATTAACAATTGGAGTAGAAACATGTACACTAGAAGATCTTCGAGCCTTAGTTGTAACCACCTGAAATCCTTTAACATATGCAGCAGGACCATCAGGAGCCACCCTGGGAGCCACTTGGGAAGGCACAACCAGTGGTGCCACCAGTGCTAGAGTCGTAGGAAGTTGCTTGCCACACTCTTTTCACCTTGCGATTGGTTCTACAATGGTCTGCAGAATGCCCAAGTTTCTTGCAAGTAGTGCATAATTGAGGCTTCCACTCATAATGCACAGCCTGTTTAACCTCAACATCAATCTCATTAACAAACTCAATTTCATCCGGGAAATCCTGATCAAGCTGCACTTCAACAAGTAACCTTGCATACTTAAGCCGACTTTTGTTCGCAGTGTGTGGATCAAGTTTAACAAAAGTGCCAATACCCTCAGTGAGCTTAGCCAAACATGAAAATCCCCAATACTTCACATTGAGATTATGAATTAAGTTGAATCCAAACTTGAACCCTTTTGAACTCCTCAGCCCCAAGATCCATATCACGGGACCAAGGTTTTACAATTAATGGCTTGCGATCAAAAGTGTAATGACCCTTAAGAGCAATCTTCTTACCCCCTGGGTCCTCAAATCGTACCACAATCCCACCATGGCCAACCCCCATAATAAGCGTAATACCCAATTTCCCCCAAATCCTCTTAATGAAACCCTCCACAACTGAAAAGGGTGGTTTCGCTCCAAGCACTATTGTTGTTGTTGTTGTTGTTGTTGTTGTTGTTGTTGTTGTTGTTGTTGTTGTTGTTGTTGTTGTTGTTGTTGTTGTTGTTGTTGTTGTTGTTGTTGTTGTTGTTGTTGTTGTTGTTGTTGTTGTTGTTGTTGTTGTTGTTGTTGTTGTTGTTGTTGTTGTTGTTGTTGTTGTTGTTGTTGTTGTTGTTGTTGTTGTTGTTGTTGTTGTTGTTGTTGTTGTTGTTGTTGTTGTTGTTGTTGTTGTTGTTGTTGTTGTTGTTGTTGTTGTTGTTGTTGTTGTTGTTGTTGTTGTTGTTGTTGTTGTTGTTGTTGTTGTTGTTGTTGTTGTTGTTGTTGTTGTTGTTGTTGTTGTTGTTGTTGTTGTTGTTGTTGTTGTTGTTGTTGTTGTTGTTGTTGTTGTTGTTGTTGTTGTTGTTGTTGTTGTTGTTGTTATTATTATTATTATTGTTTATTACATCAATTAGTGTACTATTTTGTCTAAAATTTACAACTTATTTCCATTTTAAGTAACATAATAATATCTTATATGCAACTTTAATGGTTGTATGTAGCATAACCCTTATTGTTGTTGTTGTTGTTGTTGTTGTTGTTGTTGTTGTTGTTGTTGTTGTTGTTGTTGTTGTTGTTGTTGTTGTTGTTGTTGTTGTTGTTGTTGTTGTTGTTGTTGTTGTTGTTGTTGTTGTTGTTGTTGTTGTTGTTGTTGTTGTGGTACAAGCAACAAGAAGATCAAGCAAACTACAAGAAGTTGGAGGGGAATCGAGAAACAATTTGGGCCCCTACTCCCCTAGCTATAGCAAACACGATCCTATTGAAACTATTTTTTGAATATTAACTAAATTTTGTAAAAAAATTCAATGTCTACAATTTAACGTTTTTTTCGTTCCTCAGCTCGTTTTCTTGTTTCTCTTTCCCACCTTTTTTTCGATTTTTAAAATTTCTTTTGTTTTCCCCCTTCTCTTTTACTCCCATTTTCTTCTCTCTTTTTTATCTCAATTTTAATTTTTTACATTTACTTTCTCATCTTTTCAACTTCAATTGGTGATCAATATTGCAGGGTAGGCTGATTATTTAGCGTGGGTGGATGTCGAAAATCCATTGACAATGAGTCGACGACTAATGTATTGACAATGACTAACTTTATAGCAATAGCCACAGTAGAGAGCTCCGACATGTCAATACGAGAAATATCAGTAGCATCTTTACTAACCATATTATAGTCCATCTCATATTGTTCTAACACTAATAAATACTCAGAATCAATTTCACAAGCATTTACACTCTTTTCACGAAAAGTAATATTTCCTTTCTCAATTTCATCCTGAATTCTATTCCTGAAACTTACACAATCACTAGTTTTAATTTATGTGTGAAGGCATTCTGTCATTTACAATAGATTTTTCTTTTTATTTCTTTAGGATCTTTATCCTCGTGTCTATCCACTAGTTTAATCATCTTAAACTTTAAGAGCCAATCAAATATCTCGTCACAAATTTTAATACCAAATGTGTACTCTCATCTTTGATTGGTCTTAAAGTCTTTCACTTGAGAAGACTTTTTGTTCACTAATTAAGGACACTTAAATGGTTGGCCCTGGACCAATTCAACCATAGCCACATCCATTTGGTTTTCATCCTGACCCATGCTCTCCTCTGTGCTATTAGCGTAGTTAGCATAATATTTATATTTGCTTTTAGATTGTTTAGCCAAACATCTTTCATATGCCACTACAATGCTAGCCAGAGCCATGAAATCAGGGAAACGTTGACCCTTAAATTTCTTTCTGAAAGAAAAGGACAACCACCTTTTCTGGACTATCGAAACAAATTCGAATTCGGGTAGGTTGAGATGACTTTTGATCTTCGCTCACTTAAACGTGGCAATGAAATCTTCTACAGGTTCCCCCTTGTCCAGTGTTATCTTGGCTAAGTCTCCAATGGAGACTTCAGCTTCCACCCTAGTGAAATGGCAAAGGAAATGCCCTTGTAAATCATGCCACATTTTGTATAGAATTTGCAGGAAGGTGGGTAAACTAAGATAATGCAATCCTAGTAAGGGAACTAAAAAACAATCTCAACTTGAGATAGTCAGTATCTGTCGCTTTCATACACTAGCAGTTAAAGCTGACCAAGTATTCTTGAACAAATATTGAACCATTGCTAGAGAAGAAGGGAGAAAAATTAAGAACTTTGAATCCTCATGGAAAAAAGGATACATCATGTCAATCTAATCAAGAAAAGGATTGCAAGTCCCTCTCCTTGAAAAACCAACATTATGCCATATGGCTCTTTGGATCATTTCCTCCACTTGCCTAAGGAAAGGTTCTTGAGGAACCTGTCTCATGTGAGCATGAAAGTTTTGATTTTGGCCATTTAGGTCTTGGTTATCCTAGTAATAGGCTGGATGAGGTGTCTCCCCATAAGGATTTTGGTTATATCTAGCTCCAAGTTGGAAACCACCAGTATTGCTGGAGTTCCGTGCTCCCATCGCTTGAAGCCCACCATAGGCATTACCCTATGTGTGTACTCCCTGCCCCCAATGATTACTCTGAGGAAGATGCATTTGGTTAGGGTAAGCTTCATATGGATAACCGTGATTTCCAATTTGTGGAATGTAAGTGGGTTGTGATGGTTCCTGAGTAGCAGGATACGAGATTGGAGGAATATGACCGTTAGTGGCAATTTGAAAACCACTACCAACGTTGTAAACCTCTCCAATTCCATAACCGTTTACCCCTAAACCAGGGGTTATTCCCGTGGATGGAAGGGTTCCCATTGCAAAGTCAAAGGGATTGAGTTAGCAGGAAGAGGAACAGAAGAAGGTTAAAAGTCACCATAGCTATAGCCTGACTCATAACCTGAGCTTGAGTCTGTTTCACTCCTCTGACTCCTATTCCCTTCATTGGCATCTCGAAGAAAGATACTCCTTGACACTATCTGAAAGGATAGGGGGACATTTGATCCCATCAAGTTGTTTGTTCTAGGATAACCTAAGGGAGGGTCCTCCCATAAGTTGTCGACAGAAATTCCTGAACCTATAGCGGTTAACAAACTCATCAACCGTTCATTCAGTTGATTATTTTTTCCACCATAGGCTCGAACCGAGTAACTACCTCAGTCGCAACTGTCTTAGACAACGCTACATTAGTAGCATTCAATGAATCAATGAAATCTAATATAATCCGATCCACCTGTCTGGTAATTGCCTGCTCCCAGTTGGAGCCAAATTTTACAACTCGGCGGTTATCACTCTAGCAGTCTCATGTACCATACCTCGGGGGAGTTTGTTGAACTGCTCCCTATGATTCTCCTTCAAATCTTCTAAAAGGCTTGTAACAATATCTACAAACTATGTGTATATTAAATGGAGCAAAGCTTTGGTTGAGGATACTTGATCTTCCCCCTTGTTTTGGTGCAAACCGTCTAGTCTTTGTGTTTGAGACTCGGTATGCTCAGAGGGAACAAGATCTTCAAAAGATTAATGTTGTGGAACAGTTTCTAAATTACCAAGATCTTCGAGTGGATTGTCAAGATTTGGATCGGGTAAAGTATTATCCTCTTGATTACCCATTTGCCTAGTAGATCATTTTGGGGCCATGGTTGAGAAACAATTGCAATGTTGGAAATTTCTTTCCCACTATGGTCGCAAAAAAACCTGTTGAGGTGATTTTGCTCTTCACCAACAAGTTAACCACCCAATATTGTTTTTAGTTTGGTAGGGGGTTGCCTCTCTGGTTACTGATTATATAGATAACCTTGCTAACGTAAAATGGCTTCTAAAGTCATAGTGTAAGTCAAGAGGATGTGAAGGCAAGGAAATACACTTGTTATGGAATAAAATTGAAGCTTAAAACAAACAACAATGAAGAGAAACTGAAGCCATCCATTTAAATAAGGGATAGAGTCAGACTACAACTGTATCAAAAGGAAGGATGATTACCTCCATGTTTACACAATTGGGAAAACAACGAACCTACTATTGATCCATGATAGGATGAACTAAGCTACGCTACGCTAAACTATACTTGGCTACTAAGCCAAGTGCGGCTAAGGAAAGCTAAAATGCTAAGAAAGATAGATGTTTGTTTGATTGTGTTATTGTTGTCGTTCTATTGCTCCGTCTTCATCTATTTATAGGCCTCGATGGTGGAGATCATGGGTAGTTACTAGCGGTTCACCCTTTGACGGTTTCTTGGCGCCCTTCGCTTATTTAAATCTTCATAGTTTCTCGCTGAATCTCCTTCCTTGCTTGATGTTTCATTGGCCTCTATTGTTTGAGCGCTTCTCTATCTTGTGATTCCCTCAAGAGGTAATGTTCTATCGCTAGAATGAATTACAATAGAAGCGCCAAGTATCATTGTCGCCAGTCTTTTATCTCTTGCTGATTATCGCCAGTTATCATTACTTGTCAATCTCTTAGTCTCCTAACTAATCTATTAGTCATCAAAGTCAACCGATATACTTTTAGTCATTAATAGTGTGGCAAGCACAAGTTCTACCTAAAGTTAAAAACTTTGTGTGGTGTGCAGTTAGTGATGTTATCCCTGTTAATTCCAAATTAATTAAGCGAGGAGTCGAAGCTGATATTATTTGCTCTAGGTGTGGCGAGGCTATGGAGGATGTGGCTCATTTATTGTATAACTGTGTGGAGGATCGTAGGATGTGATTTGTATCACCATTAAGATTGGATATTGGGCTGCATTCTTTTGCGAATTTCCAAGTTCGGATCCTTTTCTTTATAGATGATGTGAAACTAGATGGTTGGTGGGAGATGTTTTATATGATTTTGTGGACCATTTGGTTAGTGAGGAACAAATTGTATTTTAGCAGAACCTCTAAATTCTTGGTGTGGCGGATTGAAAATGCGGTTGTTGGGTTGGCGAAATTCACAAAATTCTTGTAGGTGGCTCATTGAGAGGCTGTAGCAGGACCGTTTTATGCTTGCAACTAGACAACTCCACCGAGTGGGGTAGTTAAATTGAATTCTGATGTGTCTTTTGGTTGTGGTAAGATAGGTCTTGGGGCAATCTTAAGGGATAGTGTGTGTGATGTATTAATGGAAATGTGTGATTTTGTGGATGGCTATGTTGCACGGGGACGCCTTCCGGCTGGCGTACCCCGTCCCCGGTACAAAACAATTACGGGTACGACTCGGGGACGGCGTGGGGACGACCCGGGGGCGCTTTGACTTATCGGGGACGCATTGACAATTTTGGGGACGTCTTGGGGACGCGAGTGAGACTCAACGCCGTCCCCAAGGATATTTTCAACCAAAAAATTAAAAAAGTTATACTTGCCTTATCTTTTGAGGGGTTTGTCAACTAAACCCAATAATTCCCAATTCATTTCAAAGCAAACAAGATATAAGTTAGAATTTTGAATTTTCTCTGTTAAACTACGACGACAACAATGACAGAGGTGGTACGACGACAACAGTAAGGCAGTGGCGGCGGCATACCTTCTTCTTCTTTTTCTCTTCTCTTCGAGCCGCTCGTTCATTGTTGTCTGCTTCACACTGCTGCAAGCCTGCAGTGCTGCTATGTTTGTTATTTTTTAATTTTTTTTTCTAGTCAAATATTATTGCTATTTTTTTACAAGTAATTGTTTCTAAGTTATAGTCATTTCATCCTTTGTTTTTTTAATTCTTTTTAAGCTCTGAAATTGTGAGGTATTGATTGTTTTTAAATAAGGTAACTTGGGTGAAACATTTGACTAAGTTAGTTTATTTTGTTACATTATTTTTTTGTTTTGTTTTTGCAATGGTCTATTTTTTTAATATAATGTCGTCCCCAAAGCCGTCTCTGTACCCGAAAAATTTTAGAATTGTCGTTTTTCGTCCCCCTCCCCGTACCCGTCTCAGTGCAACCTAGGTGGATGGCAAAGTTCCGGTATTAATGGGAGAAGCTATGGATGTTCGCAAGGCTATTCGAGTGGCTCTAGAAGCTGGTTTCAAGAGTCTGATTGTGGAGGTGGATAATCTTCCATTCTATCAAATTTTAAAGGGGGAGAAGAAGGAGATCTCGGCTATGGGATTGATTTTACATGACAATTATCAATTGTGCTCCTTATGTGAAATTATCTCTTTTGCTTTTGTTAGAAGACAAGAAAATCAGGTTGCTCATGCTTTAGCAAAAATGAGCTCTAATATTTCTGAGCTTACAGTATGGTTGTCCTCCAACTATAATGAATTTTGTATTTTCTGAATTAATTAATTAATAATAATTTCCTATTTTCCTTTGAAAAAAACTAATATTACTATATATTTTTGTCCCTAAGTATTGTACTATATACATATTATTTGAAATAATTGAAAGTAAGATAAATAATTAAATCTTAACCATCTTCTTCTGAAAACATTAATAAAAATTAAAGGATTTTTATCATTGGTAGCCCTCAATTTTTACGATGTATCATTTGTAGACCCGAGTTTTTAAAATTATATAAAATAGCCATGAATTTTACATTATTAATTAAACATAACCATTTTACCCTAAAAACTAATTGAATTTACTAATATACCCTTACTTAACAAATAAATAAATAAATCCTGATACCTAATCTAATAAGTAATCTAATTAAAACCCCCTACCACTACCATGATGCGAACCCCATCATCACCACATCGCACCACTACCACAACGTAAACCCCATTGAATTGGGTTTTTAGGGTGAAATTTGGGGAAATCATTTAGGGTTTTTTTTGGGTTTGTTGAATTCTGGAATTCGTTCTTGAATTCTTGCTCAAATTCGAATTTGTTCTAGACGGTGGTTCTTGACTTGTTTCTTGAATTCGAATTCGTTTGGTGGTGCGACGTGGCTGTGAGGGTTTGGTGGTGCGAGGTCGCTTCAAGGGTTTGGTGGTACGTGCGAGTTGGGCTGCGAATTGGTGGTGCAAAGTGGTGGGTAGTTCATGATCGATTAATTGTGGCAATGGTTTATGCTGAATTGAGGTGTTGATGGTGGTTTCTTGTTGTGGGAGATGGAGGATGGCTTTGGTGGGGGATTTTTTTCGGTGGTGGGGGACTGAAATAAGTGTTTTTTTAGTTTAGAAATTAAATTTAGGTTAAATGTTTTTTAACAGTATATACATTAGTAAATTCATTTAGTTTTAGGTAAAATTGGAGTAACTTATTTTTTATTATTAGTGTAAAATTGATGGCCTATTTATAATATGTTTTTAAAAACACAAGGCTACTAATATTAAAAAGCAAAAATAGAGGGCTACCAATGATACTTTTCCAAAATTAAATTATATACGAAGTACCCTCTTTACTCTACTAAATTTTGAACATTTTACAATTTTCACGTTTCCCAATGCAAGTTTTGTGTTTTTAATATGTACAATTAAATTTATTAAAACATTACTTATAATGGTTGAATATTGGAGTAGTAATTTATTCAATGAAACGAGTTAAAGTGTTAAACAATACCCCACCTGAACACACACATATTTCTAAAAAGATTGATTCATAACATGCAACATGCAACTCTTTGGCTCTATGTGTTTTGTTGGAAATTTTTTTTCGAAGGAAACAATATTGCAGAAAACATATCTTTAAATAATACTAGGGGTTTCGTGCTCGGAGCTGCTCGAGACTGTAATGTATTATATATTACATAGAAAGTTGGGTAAAGCTAAGGTTTGAAATGTTTTTAAGTAATAGGGGCGAAATAAATATACCATAATATATCTTAGAGCCATGATAATTTGAGAAAAAATTTCATATAAATAAAATAATCAAGGCTTATAAGGAAAATGAAAAGATTGAATATAACTAAAAAGATTATCTAACATCAAGTCATCACATGAAAGGACTACACCTCAATATGGATAAATGAAAATATATGACAAATTGAAAGATTACAATATGAATTTTAGAAACATTAATGGGCGAAACAAAAATAAGTAGAAAAGCATTACACATACATGTCAAAAAAAAGTGAGCAACACATACATGTCACACTCATATTTCACACTTTAAGCCTAGTTGTTTTATGAGAGAAAGACACTTGTCAATCCTAACTCACTTTTTATATATTGAGTATAGATATAGATTATTGATTATACGTGGTTTTAATGATCGATGACATTTTTTTTAAATCGTTCTACTGTATATGTTTGCAGGGAAAAAAATAGTCAAGTACTTTTATTAATAGCACCCCTTTATATTTAACAACAACTATTATGTATCTACTTTGTATTACTAAAATTAATCTAATATTACTCAATTATATGTCCACTCCGATGTCTCCCTGGAATATATGTCCACTAAAAAAAATAAAAAAATAAAAATAAAACAACTGATGTAATACATTTGTCAAACTATTGCTCATTAGTTGCTCATTATAATTAATATGGTTGCATAACAAATGTTTACTTACTAAAAATTGCTTTATGTGCCGAACTACAAAAATGCAAGGACTTACCCGAGGATTAGATTCTTCTAATAAGCCATTCCCATGAAAGACTGGATTGATCATCAAGAATCTTTCCAAGAACTGATAGGAACTGATAATATAACCAATTCCATACGGACCATACCTCCACTTGTCCTCCTCCCACTCATCACCTATAAACTGGAAAGCTTTGATTCCCCAAATATAAAACATACGGATGGCATTAAGATGTTCAACATTGCCTTGAGGATCCAAAACCACAATCATAGGCTCTCCCATGTAGTTCCAATCATCTCTGATTAACTTTCTCGCTTCATTACTTATCATTGATGGGTCGTTAATGGAGTACCACCCCTTGAAATCCTTTCGTGTGTCGAAGATGTCTTGGAGATCCACATAATGAACCGAGTAGTACCACTCCATAAATGGCTTCATCATCATTGATGTTTTTGTGACTTTCATAGACTGTTGTGAACGATCAACTATAGGAATCCACAATATTTTGCAATCCTCCAGGATTTCACACTTGCGATTAAAATTATCAATGAACTCGTTTAACTTTGCTTCATCAACCGTAGGTGCTATGTTTTCTAGGCCTGATATGAATAGGAGTACGTATCCTCCTTTCAACTCATCAAGATGAGCCTTCAAGAAAAAAATTCAAAAATATCTCAATAAAAATTGTAAGGATTCCATGAGAATTGTGAGAACCCTAATCATGCATTACATTTTTGAAAAAATATGATATTTATGAATGTTGGAGAAACAACCTTATTATTATGAGAACCTTGAACATGTATAACATGATATTTGTGGTCAACACTCGACTGTTTGTGTACATACATGTTGGTTGGACCCTCTAGTTTCTTTTCCTTTTTCCACTTTCCTTAACTTTTCTTGAATTACAAATTCTCTCTTTAATATTAATTTTTTTATTTTTTTTAGTATTGATCGATATTATCATTTGTTCAATTTGGTATTGATATTGGCATGGATATAATTGTCAATTTGTCATGTGTGAAAAAAGAGTGGATTTTCCCTACCATCATCTGTATGCTAATTATTAAGCTTATTTATAAAAATTAAATTGACGTTATCTTAAAATTATTTTTTTAAAAAAAAAATAAAAACTTTAAGAATAAGATAGTATCATACCTTTCTCTTATGGAGACAATCGTATATTGTAGGCACATCTTCACTCACTGATGAGACAAGGACATTTAAGACTTCCATGATATCAGTGTGATATTCTTGTTGAACAATCCTTTTCAATTTATTATATGCTTCAATATCTACATCTTCCTCTGCATCAAGTTCACATCACAATTGTTCATTACATATTCACATATGTGTGAGTGTGAGTGTGAGTGTGACTAAAGATATACACACAAAAAGGGGTAAACATTATTCACGTACTTAGGAGGTCTTTCAAGTCAAGTAACTTGGCCGTCAGATGACCACTATCAACTAAATCTTTCAATTTTTCTGACCATCGAGAGAGCAGCTCCGACAATATCGAAGTTGTCTTGTCAAATCTAAATTCAAACGAAACACAATATTACTCTTTTTACCCCTTTTATATAGATCAATATGAAAAATATAAAATGTACTTCGTATTAATATATATGAAACACACACAATAAGACATCTACGAACAATATAAAATAGGACATCTATGCACAACTTAGTTGTAAATTTTCATTTGAATTTCACAATTCAGATGTAAAACTACGATATCGTAACAGGGGCATCGTCTATGCTTAAATCTGGTTTTTGTAATACGAACATGATATAAATTAAATTAAATTTTTAAAACACGCCATTTTACTATTTAGCAACAACAATAAGTTAGCAATACAATCTCAGACATTAAATAATAAGTTACACATATCGCATACATATCGCATAAATTAAAGCAATTTCACTTACTCATTTCCACGACGAGATGTTTTAATAATATGGGATGCTCCTCCGGCCACAAGTATTCGAATAATCCAGAATATAGCAACTATCAAATGAGTTCTTCCAATCTTGACTTTATCATTTCTAGATTTCATGTAAGTTGCTGATAAATTTTCAAACTCGACAATGGAACCAATTAGTTCTAATACAATTGCAAAAAGATTATTATTATTATTATTATTATTATTATTATTATTATTATTATTATTATTATTATTATTATTATTATTATTATTATTATTATTATTATTATTATTATTATTATTATTATTATTATTATTATTGTGCTTTAACTGGTTTTTAAGTTTAGCAAACAATTTTATCTCATTGACAGAGACTTTAGACGCTTCACACAAATTTAGTCCATTGTTTCCAAAAGTCAAAGCAAATGTTGTTATCACCAATGCGGCCTTGGTTTCCCAAGTAAAATCTTGCAACACACTCAGTATTGAGATGGTGGTATTGAATAAACCAACATTATTCATGACACTGGTGGCAACCTGTACCAATCATACAAATAATCAATCCATTTAGGATATACATATCCATGAACAGTGAGAATGAATCCAATAATTTTAATTAAGAAAGAGATTTTTTTAAATTAATTTTTAACAAATAGATCATGGTCATATTATAAAAATTGGATAGTCCAAAACAGATGCTTGATTTTTAAATTAAATACGGAATACTTTAAAATTTAAATCAAATCAAAACTTCTCTTTTTTCATTGCATTTATTTCACAATAAAAGTTTAATTTATATACTATAATATATAAAATTATATAAGTATATCAATCAATAAATGCTTAAAATTTTACCCAAAGTACATTTATTAACATTAATT
>SNQN01013152.1:0-14095 GCA_008642245.1 Bassia scoparia
AGACAATGTAGTGTTCAAGGAAGTCTTTCAAAACTTGCCATGACAAGGTAATTTTATAAGTTGATTAACCGTCTTAAATTATTATTATTATTATTATTATTATTATTATTATTATTATTATTATTATTATTATTATTATTATTATTATTATTATTATTATTATTATTATTATTAGTAGTAGTAGTAGTAGTAGTAGTTTAGATCTCATCATTAATATTGTCATATACGAAGTACATTCTATCACTTAGAACAATCTATATGAACAAATGCAAATACCATACCCTCTCATTGTTTCTTGCTTCAATTGAATTACATGAAGCTCACTAACTAATAAAGATTGGTAATTACTAATTGCAATGTATCTCCCAAAACTTCAATCCCGACATACAAAGAACCAAACTTTACTTATCTCTTTGAAATAAGCATATACAATAAATAGCCAAAACAACATGAAAGTAAAAACAACACATTTTACATTCCTAGAATAATTTAAACAAACACAACCCGGATTACAATTAATCAATACAAGATTAATAATCAACTACTCACAAAACCCCAAAACATAAAAAGATGAAATTTCCAACTGTATTATCATGCTCCAAATCATTCATCAATAACTTGAATCCACCGATATCTTCCATTTTCGTGTTAAATGCAACCAAAAGATTTGAAATTAAAAAAGTAGAATAAACCTTAAATCTGAATATCAAAAAGAGCTCAAATTAAATAGCACAATGACAATGTTAAAGTGGAATAAACCTTAAATCTGAAAAAGTATTTGCAAAAAAAAAAAAAAAAATCTTACCTTTTGTTAATTTTTTATAGCAGCAAAGAAATCAAGAAGAAGATGACAAGATGAAGGTGCTCGGTTGATCGGTTGGATGATACAATTTAAATTGATTTTGATGAGAATAAGCTTTAGATCTGCAATATGCTTGGATGATAAAAATGATTGGACATGTTTTTGGATGAAGGAGCTCAAATTCATCGGTTGGACCGTTGGATGATGAAGGAGCTCGTATGATTTGTGTTGGATGATGAAACTACTTTTAGTTATTTTTATTTTAAATATAAGATATCTTTACATTTGTTGGGATAATTGAACCTGATGAAAGTTTTAGGAAAAATTAATCTTTCCCACCTAGAAGTTGACACTTATTTGAAACTCCCACCTTAGGTCAAAAAAATTAAAAACTCCCACCTGCAACTCTAACCAAATTTCAAAACTCCCACCTGCCGTTAGTTCCGTTAGCATTTTCTGTTAAAATTGGGGGTAATTTAGTAATTTCSWTTRTGTTTTTCTTTTTTACTTCAATTCTCCCTCGACATCTCCTGCTTCATCCCTCTTCCTTTCGTCATCATTCACCTTCTTCCTCCATCTTATTCAATCTTGTGTCACAAACACACAACACTCAATCCTTGTTTCCTCCCCTCTCCTTCATCATTTATTCATCTCACTCATAATAACTTGAAAATCCCCCCCCCCTTTTTTTTTGTTATTTATTCATTCAATAGCTAGCATCAATTAACATCAATCCCCCTAATTTTACAATTCAATTTCAATTTAATACAACAACCATCAATGGAGAATGGAATTAGAAGATGAATAAGAAGAAGAGAAACCTAAAGAAAACCCACCACCGTACGTCACCACAGTGAATTGCAGTCCGCTGCCCACCACCGTCACGCCTGCAATTATGTGCGCACCACCTGCTTGCCGCCGCGCTACACCGCCAGCGCCGCCAACGCACCACGCCACCCCTGCCTCCTTGCTAGTTTGCTTCTCCAATTAGCTCAATTCTCACTTTTGTTGCTCAAATTTGGGGTTTTATTTCCTACTAAATAAATTACCAAGTTTCAATTTTTATTGTATAATTTTAAGTGGTACTTCTCAAAATTGAATCTATAATATTATAACCTTCAAATGATCTAATTTCAATATTTTTGCATAATTTGAAGTGGTATTTTTAAATTGAATCTTTCAATGTCAAAGTTTGATTTTTGGAGTTTAAAACCCCAAATTTGGCAGGAAGGAAGCATCCAAGTTTTAATTTGGGGTTTTTTTTGCCAAAATTTGCAAAAGAGTGGGAGTTGAGCAGGATTGGAATGAATTGAGAACAATCAATTGAAATTGAGCTAAGGAGTAATATCATATGGCAAGAGTCGATGGGAACTGGGCATTTGAAGGGAAAGGAGAGAAGTGAGACCCATATAACGGAAAGGCTAACGGAACTAACGATAGGTGGGAGTTTTGAAATTTGGTGAGAGTTGCAGGGGGAGTTTTTAATTTTTTTGACCTAAGGTGGGAGTTTCAAATAAGTTCGATTTCTAGGGTGGAAGATTATTTTTCCAAAGTTTCCTTCACTTACGTTTTTCGGATAATGAACCAACTAGAGGTGATCATGGGCGGGCCAGGGCGGTTCGGGTCGACTGCCTTAAAATATAGACCAATAATCGGCGCTCAGGGCGAGCCTAGGTTCGGGCCTAAGTTTGTACCAAGCCCGAAAAATAAGTGCGGGACTGGCGAGTTTTCGGGCCTTTCGGGCAGGGTCCAATTTTTTTAACCAGAATGCTAAAATTTAATCGCCGTAGCCTGGACAAAATTGAAAATTTCGGGCCTGGCCCAGCCCTTTCGAACCAAAAAAGTCATAACCAAGCCCGCAAATGTTGCGGTCCGGGCCGGGCTTTTTTGATCACTCTAGAACCAACATAACCAAATGCACAAATTATTAGGTACAACCCCTACATTGCAAGATACAACCCCCCTCCCCAGCTTATGTGGACATTTAAAAAAAAAATCAAAACTACCCTATATTTCTGACGCATGTTTTTTTTTAAAAAAAAAATAAATCAAAAAACTACTCCATTTCATTGCCCACGTTGTAGCTTACAATTTTTATTTTAAAAAATAGTTATTGATCAACAAATTACGTAATTGATCAACAAAATCTGTTTTTCTTTTTTTGTCCCAGCAGATTACGTAATTTCTCTTTATTCATCAACAATAAACATAGATTTTAGATTGGAGGTTGTAATATATCTATTCACGGAAAACTACATCTTGATGTTGTTCACTCATTTATTCATAAACTTCACTTATTTATGTACACTTATATTTCCGAGTTTGTTCATGAAAAACTACATAAAAAGTTCACTTGGATATCGTAAAAGTTCACTTACACTAAAATACATCTTGATCCTCATTTATTCATAAATTTCATTATTATCCTTATATTCATTTATATATAGCCAATGCACACTTATATTTGCCTTATTTGTTCATGAAAAATTACATATTGATGATGTTCACTCATTAATAACATAAACTTCACTTCTTATCTTAATATTCATTATATATAACCAATGTAACTTAACAATTATATATCTATTTTTCTAAATCATATTAATCTATCATGTGACAAAACGTAGATTAAAATATTATAAATATTTAAAAATTAATAATATTAAAATTGTGTATGATATATATAATATTTTTTGCATAACAAACTCTGTAATTTTAAAAATATAACAATCCATCACTAACAAACTATATCTTTTTTAAAACAGCATTATTAAGCATTACGTAAACAACATCTATTATTTTTCATGAAACAGAAACAAAATAGATAGATATAATACTCTATATATTGATTACGTAAATTCTACATTTAATTAATAAAAAAATTATATAGTTAATATTGACAACTAATAAAGCTAACTAATTTGTCATTTGATATTATACTAATATTTAACAACTAATCTGATTAAAAAATCACGTAGTTTTGATTTTTTTGATAATATTGTTAATATGCACGTATTCATGTGACATATTGTTTTTGATTTTTTTAATGTGCCCATAAGCTAGGGGAGGGGGTTTGTATCTTGCAATGTAGGGGGGTTGTATAATACAGGCTCCTACTAAATGTAAGTGGTGATGAGTGATGATTTCTTTTAATTTTAATTTATTTTTTATTAATTGATATATTTATACTCACTATGTTTTTTATCACTTTATTTTAATACGGATGAGTAAAATATTGACATAATTTTATTATTTACTTCACCTACCCTTGAATTACCCACTATATTTTGTAGTAATTTCGATGGTTTATGTTAATTGCAAGGTGTCGTGCCATGTTAAGACCAATTTAGCCCATACTATCATCTTCTTCAGTTTGGTAACAAAATTTAACTTATTCAAGGTGAATAACCTTACATACAGAAATAAATGCAATAATCGACTTTAATGTATTTTGAGGAAATTTAAGATAGCAAACAAATAAATTAATCAAAATAATTAAACATCAGTAAACTTATAATCCTATTATTATTTGTGTTAAAATTATTTTGACTAATTTATTCATTTATATTATTAAATCTCTAACTAAAAATGTAGCCGTACAACTTACCTTTGAGATAATAAGTCCAATTGTTTTTAGGCCCACAAGGGCCCACATCCATTTGTTAAATCATTTAAATGTTCCCGAGAGAAATCCAGCTCAGAAGCACACTACTTTGATTGATTTTCTGCGATCCGCTTCAACAAATTGGTCCCTTCACAGCCCTCAGATTAAACCCATCAACGGCCACGATACGCTATCATCATATGGCACGGATCGACTATATTCACCGTCAGATCATCCCACATCCAACGCCCCTCATCACTCCACCCAAAAAAACACAAAAAAATCCCGCCAAAACCAAAACTTGAAAACCCCCAAAATTTCCCACCTCACAATCTTATATAAACCCCTCATTTCCCCCTCTCATATCATCTCATCTCATCTGATTACCACAATCAAACACTCAAACACAAATCAATTCTAATCAATTTCTGAGAAGAAACCCAGAAAATGTCAGGAAGAGGAAAGGGAGGAAAGGGGCTGGGAAAAGGAGGAGCCAAGAGGCACAGGAAGGTGCTCAGGGACAACATCCAGGGCATCACCAAGCCTGCCATTCGCCGACTCGCTCGCCGAGGCGGTGTCAAGAGGATCAGCGGCCTGATCTACGAGGAGACTCGCGGCGTGTTGAAGATCTTTTTGGAGAATGTCATCAGAGACTCTGTCACATACACCGAGCACGCTCGCCGGAAGACTGTTACTGCTATGGATGTCGTCTATGCTCTCAAGAGGCAAGGAAGGACTCTTTATGGGTTCGGGGGTTAAGCTTCTTTTCAGGGGGTCTGTGTAATTTGCAGAAATTTAATGCTTTCTTTTAATGTAACTTTTAGGGTTTTATCAAATTGGGGTTTTACTGCTCTGCTTCGTAGATTGTAATATGAACTAATGAAATGAAAATGAAATAGATGTTCTTGTTCGCGTATTTGGTTCTGTTAATTGATGTTTGTGCAATTTGTTATGAATGTTGAATCAAATTTGGGGTTTGTTCAACGAAACATAAATCTGGGTTTTGTTCTCGAATTATTAACTCAAATCATGTGAATCAATTAAGAAACTTCGAATTACACAGTAAATTAAGATTGTAATATGAACGAATGATATAAAATAGATTTGTTTTCGTTTGCCTATTTGATTTTCTTACAAATGGTGGATGAATCTGGGTTTGGATTCTCGTTCTTGAATTTTTACTCAAATCTTGTGAGTCGATGAAGATTTTTTTTAAAAAACTTTGACGTTTTAGTCCCACATTAAAGCGTTTAATTACCCAGTAAATTAAGATGAAGGTCGAAATCCCTATCTTGATTCATGAACTCTAATTTTATGGGGGTTTTATTTGGGAATGTTCAATTAGAAATTATTAAAATCTTAGAATCGGAATGTTTATTTGTATGCTGTTAGAAATTGGTTTGTAAACGATTTGATTTCAAAAGCCTATTTGATGCAATGCTTCRTTATTTTTCTTTTAATTCTTAAGTTTGATGTTAAAAGTGAAGTAAATCTGGGTTTTCCTGCTTGTTTTTCATTCTAATGCACATCAATCAAATCTGGAAAATTAARTAACGGATAAATTAGGAACATAAGTCAAGGCCTTCTTGAATTAGCAAAGATTTTTTTCCTTCCTACTTTGTTAATTTCCATTATAAATGTACTTAATGGTTTGAACATTTCAGAATCAGATCGATTACTGTATGCATTTGATGTTTGATCACTCAATTTGTTTTAGAGTATGCTATATTGCTATGTCAATATGAAATTAGAAGACCGATTTGCTTGATTTATAGGTTTGGATTGATTTTGGTTGTTGCATTTTAGTGGTGCTTGATTATATTGTTGCTATATACACATTGATCTCTTTAATTTACTAATTAATGAGTTAGATGCTGAAAAACATAGTGAATGAATGAAGTCAATTGGATCGAATTGTTGTAGGTTTTGTGAATTCAACTTTTTTTGATTCTAATTGCAACAGAAAAAAATGATGTTATTGAAAACTCCAAAGTCCAAATAACCTCTACTTGAATTACCTAAATTGAATAATGTCAACATTTCACGACTCTCCGAGGTTACAAATCACAGGGATTCAGGGAAGTCTCCCTTCAGTAGTACAAGTATAATTATAGAAGAAAATGGATGTATGGTATCTCCCTTCATTAATACTTACAATGTAAGGCGAAAAGCCAAAATGAAGAAACAGGTTAGCAGAACGAGCCCGACAGTCACGACAGCAAAGGCAGACAGGTGCACATCAAAACAAAATAACAAGTGTAAATGAGAGCAGCCAGAATAAGTTGATAAGTGATGATAGACTCAATCTACAGTTTCTGCACAGGTCAAACCTACCAGGTGGATCAATTTGTATTCGTAGTCTATGATAGAATCGATTCTGCAAGGTACAATAGCAGACATGAGTCATAGCCTAGGACCTCTTGTTGTGAACAGGCGACAAGTCACACAGATCGTGTGATCTTTGTGGTATCATCACAAACCTTAGCTTGAACATAAATGTATGTAAAGCTAAATAAAAACTGTATTTTCTTACTAGTATAGTTGTAATTCACTCAATGTATTGCTCTAACATAACAAAAATGCACTAATCTATATACATAACTGAAATGGGGCATATTGCATTATTATTTGCATCCCAGAAAAAACAATACAAGAAAATAAGACCAAATAAAACTTAATAGTGATCTGACTAATGTCTAATGTTACATGTATAAGCTCAGCAAGGCTATAGTAATTGGTTCGAAAGCGAAAATTCTCCTTTTTAAGTTGATGATCAGAGCTTAGAGGCAGATGAACATAATTACTGCATCTCCTCAAGCACCAGCATTCCCAGTATTAGAGAAGCTGATAAGAGATCGAAGACATTACTGAGTAGTGAGTTAGCGACCATGTTATATTGCAAGCTTGCTTCTGTAGCAGCAAGTTAATTACCCTTTTTCACGAGTTTATCCAACAATAAGCCAGCAAGCAGCAATACAACATTCAACATCGAATGTTAATTCTGAGGAGTAACTTGCTGCCCAAGTCCGTGTCGCTGCTGCTGCTGATCGACGCTGCCGTACTGTCCGAGGCAGAATCTGCTGCTGCAGTCCCTTTGAAGTTGATCTTCTCGGCGGACTCAAATTGTTCCAAAAGGCCAAATGAGACCTCAACATAAAACCTCCTTCATCTCTTCTATTGCGGCCCCGCTCAAATTAAAAGCATCATCCCCATAGAATTGTTCTTGACCATCGTTCTCAATCAATTATGTGAAATTGGAACGACATCAGTCCCCGTGCTATTTACTTATCATAAGCTCCCGAGGGGAGTGACAAAATCTCTACAATCAATGCAAAATGATATCTCCCAAGAATTCCAGTCATCATGTGTGTCTCAATGTCCATACATTAGAAAACGAATCAAAATCATCCTCCACAGAAGCAATATAACGACAGACACCCATTCATTACAAAAAATTGGGCATCATGATACCCTTGTCGCCAATACAAAAAGGGTTACTATTCGAAGTCCGTTTTTACTGGAATCGAAGTCCACATTTCGACGAACTTCCCGTATTACCGAATATATACCCACCACCATTACAGTACATAACATGAAAATATTATGCATGCTTTGAATAAGGGTTGTTACCCTACAACATGGAATGTATTACAGTACATAACGTCCACAGCCACCCAAGGCACCACACCCACCACCCATCCTAACACCACCTAGTATGATCGCCAGCCCACCCCAACCCGCATACCCAGTCGATCGACCACCCATCCTCCCCCTCACGCATCATCCCCAAAAAATAGTAGGTGGCGTCTTGGCTAGGTGCCCCAACCAAGGCGCCATTCGGTTTTAAAGTCCAAAAAAAATAAGTGAGTGGCGCTTGGCTAGGCGCTACTCACTATATATTTTTTTTAAAACAATTGATGCGTGAGAGGGAGGAGGATGGGTGGTCGATTGGCTGGGTGACACGGGCTTGGGGTGGCTGGCTGCCATCATAGCTAGGTGGGGTCGGGGATGGGTGGTGGATGGTGGTGCCTTGGGTCTATGTTTCGTAGGATGCTTGCTTGTACTGCAAAAGTTGATGTTACTGAGCACTTATTAACAATTTTCTATCTTCTTACAGTTACAATAGTAAATAAAAACATAAACATGTATATATACTATACTAAACATCTTATTGGAAAGTTGTGGAGGAGGCAAGGTGACTGGGTGAAGGAGGCAAGGTGGCAAGGCGGTGATGGAGTGTTGTAGGAGTGGGAGTGGCATGTTTTGAATAAGGGTATATTGGAAAGTTCACATGAAATGTGGACTTTGATTCCAGTAAAAGCGGACTTCGTTTAGCAATCAAGCTGCGGTTCTTTTGAGTAAACCGTAGCTTTTGACTATATTAAAAAAAAATCAAAATTAAAACAAAAAACGAGGCTTCATAAAAAGTCTCGGCCCAATAACATATTCCCAACTAGCCCCGCCCTTTAAATATCAACTAACCCTAATTCCCTCATTCACACTCACGCCTCTCTTCGTCCACTTTCTCTCTCTCCTCTCTTCGTCCACTTTCTCTCTTCTCTCTTTCAACCACCACGCACTACAACGAAACCCACCCCACCACCACCGAACCTAGATCGGCKTCCTCACCTCATCCTCACTTCGCCTCTCTCCTCTCCTCATCTTCACTCTGCCTTTCTCATTTCCTCATCGACGACTTCATCGGACCATCAGAAGWGTCAGCGACAAAGATTTGAAGCGTATTTTTTTGTTATTCATGGCCATCAATGGCTCGTTTTTTCTGATTTTTTGTTATTCATGGCGTCAATGGCTCGTTTTTGGAATTTCTTTTAGATTTGATTTTTCTGTTTTTTTGGCCTTTTATTGTGAGATTTGTTATTTTTTTAAATTTTTCGTTTTCGTTGTTTTGTTTTTTTTTTGCTTTTCGTTTATGGATTTTCTTTGAAATCTGACGAACAAATCATTCTTTGTTTTCTCTTTTAAATTTGGAAAATTCTATATGATGGCCTCGAGGTTTGCCAAAATCTATGTGGTGGCATACTAAATTATTTAATTCCACACCGTGGCCTCAAGGTTTTGCTTATTCTATGCCGTGGCCTCGAGGTTTGTGTTTCTACGTGGTGGCATTAGTCTTAGCTAACCCAACCTTATTCTTGGCTAACTACCTCACCAACTTTAGAAATCTACCAACTCACCTCAATTAACCACCACCAAAGCTGACCCATCCACCACCCAACCCCCCAACCGCCCCCATCCACTACACTTAGCCAATTGCCAGTTGTCGCCCAAACCAGCATCAAAACTTGCAAATAACGTGGTAACAATGCTCGTGGCAACCTAACACCCTAGCAGCAACCCGGCAACTACCCTCGGCATCAGAACCACGACAACACATCCAGACATTACCAACAACCACCCCTCCCAGTCATCAACCACGCAAATCCCTCGCAGTATACTGTGATTTCGCCCAACTCACCACCTATACAACAGCACCACTTCAATCTGCCCTACTTAATTCGTTGGTGGTTCGATTCATAGGGAACTTCAATTGGAGTTTATCGGAAATCAATTTGGGAGTTTTAGGGAAACAATTGGGGTTTTAGGTTGTGATTTCGCTGGTTGTAGGGGTGGTTCAACGCGGCTAGCTGGCTTGTGGGGTGGTTTGAGACGATGTGTGTTGGCGTGGTGGTTCAAGGTGGTTGGCTTGGGTTGGTAGGGTGGTGGGGTGGTGGTGGTTCGCTCTGGAAGATATAGGGTGAGTGGGTTAAGGTGGTTTGGTCACCAAGTGGAAAATTAAGTTCGAGGCACGGTGTGGAATTTGGGAAATCTCGAGGCCACGATGTAAATTAATAATTTAGTATGCATCGCGTAGATTTTGACAAACCTCGAGGCACATATAGAATTTCCTTTAAATTTTCGTTTTCATTTTCTGATTTGGGTTTCTTGGACATTTACTTTTATTTTTCGGTTTGAATATTTTCTAAATTATGGAGATTTGGAATTTCTGGTATCATTTTTTATTTTATTATATAATTGTTTTTTAAAAATTAATCAATTTTTTGGCCGTTTTGTACTCTTTTTGGTCGTTTTCAGTTTCAAATATATTCTCAGATTTCGATTTTTAATTCTGAAGTTTTCATTAGATTTATATAATTTCGATTTTTATATTCTTTTAAGATAATTAAAGAAGTTAGTTTTGGGTGAATTTTTATTTATTGTTGGTCGTCTTATTTTCTCTCTCGTAATTTCAAATTATTCCGCGGTTTAATTTTTGTTCATATCTTTTCCCTTTTGTTCCTATTAATTTCTGGTTTTTTTGTTTTCTGAAGTTAATCTTTCCTGGTTTGCAGGTATAACATGTCGTTGAGAAAGAGGAATATGAGGATAAAAAAGGTCGAAGACGAGTGGTTTATGTTGAAGTCGCATGAATTAATTGAAGTCTATGATAGATGATTATGGTTGATACTCAAAATTGTAGTAGTTTTTATACTTTAATAATTATAAGTGAATTGAACATGGTTGTACTAGTTTTTTTGATGCAAAAACATGTTGTACTGGTGATTTTAAATCAGAAATAAATTTGCTTTTTATTAAGATGCTGATTTATTTTCATTTTTGCGTGTTGCAAATTTTATTTCAAATATTTCCTGGTTTCAAAACATGTAAGAACAAGAACAAAGATTACAACTGTATTTGATAATTTTCGTTGAAAAAAATTAAAAATAACAAAGCTGCGGTTTTATTACGCAGATTTTGAGGGGGGTCAAGTCAAAAGCTGCACCTAAAAGCTGCGGTTCAAAACCGCAGTTTTTGAGATTTTTCTACTATTGAATGCACAAATCGCCTGGCACCATGGCAAGCCAATGGATCAGAGGATATTATCGAGAAGGTATAACTGGCTCTGATTATGAGCAATGCAAGTCCGTCATTGATGCGTTAATGCTGACTCAACTATCTCTTTTGATGAACTTCATGAAAAGCTCATCAACAAAGAAGTCTTGGCCTCGGTTCGGGCTCTTCCTCCTTTCCCGCTGTTTATGCAAAAATTAGACAACTTCTAACCTAAGCTGGATCGACTATAACTAGATTTATAACAAAACAGTAAAACAACTAAAACCAATAAAGAACGAACTAAACGAACCAAGGGAGCAGGGGAGAAGACGAACCAGACATGGTCACGTGGAAAACCCAGGAATAAGGTAAAAAACCGCAGGTGATTTGAGTCCACCAATCCACTATGAATTGCTTGTGTTACAGGTACAGTACAGGTTGTTCTATGAACTTGATGAACTCTCAGATCTCTCTCGGTATTTTCTCTCAGAAAGCAAGCTAAATATTAGGAATGATTAAGTGAATACTCAGATACAGCCTAATGTATTTATCTATTTCTGCCCATCCAACCGTAGCCTATAAGTAGTGGGAGCATTCTCCTATTTTGTAGGGAGCAATAACCGTATTTCAGCATAACACCTTACCGAGTACATGGGATGTCGACATCTTTACTTTGTTCTGACTGCTTCCTATTTCTCGGGCACGCTGGACCTTCTGGCTTGCTTACGGCTTCTAGATTTATCCTTCGTATTGGCTTGACGCGGTGACTTCATCTTGTAACCGTGGACATGATTTCTAGAAGATTCTTCAGTTGAACCTAAGCTGTGAACTTGGACCTGCGAACCTGGTAACCTATATATGTACCTGTACAGAGACTTCGTTAGCTTAGCATAGGAGGATTCCTGGTTAATAACAATTAGCCCTAACTTGTAACGTTGAAACGTCAGGTTCCACGTTGCAAGTTAAAGTCAACATGTAAAGCTGTATTCGGTGATGAACAGTGAGAATAATTTAAATTTTGAATTTTCGTAAGTATACTACTAATTGCCACGCTCGTTTTTCGATGATGAATGCAGTGAAAATCTTATTTAATTCGCATCTGTCTTTGGCAGGGTTTATAAAAGCGATTCGATTAAAGGTTTGTGAGAAGCATTCTGATCAATTTTCTAGTTTCTCTCTGAAAAACCAATTCGAGGATTTTCTCTGTGATTTTCCTTTTCGATTCTTCAGGTATTACTTTTGTTCCAATTCTCTCTCAATTGTTGTTCTTCTTTTTTATGCGTTATAAGTCCGTGGCGAGAAAAAAGATGGGTAAATCCAATTGACGCACGTTCCGAGCAACATCGACTCGGCTACGACAGCCTGATCGGTGGCTTGGCTGGATTTCCGTCGTCTTGTGAGGCTGTAAGCCATCGGTGGACAACGCCTGAGTTTCCAGGTATTGCGTGTGTCTTGAATACCCCTTCACCCTAGGTCTTAAATTTGGTTTCACGGTTTGATTCGAAGTTTTTGAGTCTCTTGGGTGTTAGCCCGGTCAGATGCTGCTCTTTTTTGGCGTATTTGCTGGTTCCTTGAGGAAAGAGGAAGTCTTTGCCACAACTCTCGACTGCTGATCTTTGTCATGCTATGACGTCAAGATTCCAGGGGCGAGGCTTACTCTTAAGGCGAAGCAGAATTCGAAGTTAGTCTTTGACGAGGGAGTCAACGACAGGGGATGGAAAAATCGTTTCTTTTATGTAAAGAGGGATTCTTTAGGGAACGTTGGTGACTGGTTAGCCAGTGGTTGGAAGGATAAAGGTACTTCTGTTAGTGCTATTTGTGTATAATTTCATTGATCTTGTCTTACTTGTGTTTGACTGCAGATTTGGAGTTTGACGTTGAGGCTACGGGTTCAGTGGTTGTGGACGAGTTCAAGAATTTGCCCCAACAAGAAAAGAAGTTTGTGGTTCCACCTAATCCACTTGTAGCTATGAGTATGTGTTTTCGTTTAGTGTATGTTTGTTTTTTGGATTTCTTTCGTTTGGTTGGCTGTGTCTGAGACAAGTTGATTGCAGGGAGGAGGCCTCAGCTTACGACCGAACAGATGGAAGAGAGGGCTATGAAGAGAAAGAGGGAGCAAGGTATCTCTAGCTCTGAGGCTTTGACTGAGACTGTGATGGAGATTCCYAGGCTGCCTCGGCCATCGAGGGCTGTAGCTGTGTCCACTCTGATTGATGCTGGTGGAATCAATATGATTCTGCCAAAGGACTACTTGGCTCAAGGGGGAGTTAGTGAAGGCATCTGGCCTGAAGCTGGGAAGCTKCTRATGCCTGCTGCTGCTGATAGGCTCAAGAAGATGAACTCGGAGGAGCTGATGGAGCATGGGATTGGTCACCAGCTTCAGGTGATGTTCTTTTTTCTTAAGTTTTCAAACATTAGTTTATTGTACTTGGTACTTATGTTCTTGTTTGGGATCTTCAGGCCTTGCAGGCTTCTCTGTATGCCAAGTCTTTGGTGCAGAACGCGTCTTCGTCTGTGGCTAAGGTGTCTAAGCTGGAGGACGAGGTTAAGACCTTGAAGGAGAAGGCGAAGAAGTCTGAGGCAGATAAGAACAAAGCTCTGGATGACCAGAAGGCGTCTTTTGAGGTCGACCTTACAGCTAAGGACCTGGAGCTTGAGGAGAAGGACGTTAAGATAGCTGCTCTGGAGAGGGAGATCAACATGATGAACGAGGAGGTGCTAGATGTTGAGGTTTCTRGAGTCGTCCTAGGTAGGGCTAAGCTGGCTTATGAGGTGTACATCAATGGTGTCTCTAGGGAATACTGCAGGGACATCATTGATAGGTACATAGGCAAGGTGGGCTCTATGATGGACCTATG
>SNQN01013153.1:0-14091 GCA_008642245.1 Bassia scoparia
ACCTGATGAAAAGCGTTCAGTAGTGGATGAGGTTCGAAGTGATGAAAAAGCTGTTGAAGCTGAACCTGCTGAAGTTGAACCTGCTGAAGTTGAGCCTGTTGGTGCACTTAGTGARGCAGTTCAGATTGCTGATTCAAAAAAAACATATACAAGGTCATAATCCTTTCTCATGAGTGTGCCAACCTATCTGTTATATTGTACAAAGTGTGCAATATTGTTATAATAGCCTTTGCTTATCTGATTCTTCGTTATCTTTTGTTGGATACTACAAATATGATAAGGACATGACATGCAATATTTGTTTTGGATGCATTCCTAGTTGCCTTATAACAACTAATAGAAGAGAATGAGGTATACCGTTTTTGTTTTCAATATAACAGTTAATGACATGTTTCATGTGTACTGCGATTTTTGGATGCTGTCGATATTCATTACTAAATGAGATGTTTTGTCTGCAATCATGTTTGAATTCCATGTATATGGCTAGTTTCCCTCCCATACATCATCTTGTTGAAAATTTATTTTTCAACTGGAAGTTATGAAGGTGCAACTACGGAGTATGTCTTATGTTATGTTATTGTTAAAAACTAATGCTTTGGACCATTTATCTGGCGCAATACATGATTTAATATTAATCCCTTTTTTGCTGTGTAGATTGGATAACCTTATATTGGAGGCTATAACAACTCTTAAGGAGCCTAAGGGTTCTGACAGGAATGCAATTGCCATGTACATAGAGGTACTTAAATTTCCTTATGAATTGAAACTTTACAATCCTTAGCTGTACTCAAAAGAAAACGTCTAATGTTTTCCTTTCTTTGCTTGTTGGTAGATTATAAAAGAACACTCCTTATTGGGGTTGCTTTCATGACATTTTGACACGTTGAATTTCACAATCCTATATTCAGCTACTGCATTATATATGGTCATTTCTTTGTTCTTTATTAATCGATCTGAATCTGAATTATTCGTTCATGAATATTATCAGTTAACTTATTTGCTAGTCTTTTTTTTAAAAATAAAAAATAAAATAAAAATTACTTTTAGTTTTGCCGCTTGATTCGTGGAAAGATCATGATCTGTTAATATAGTGATCGTGTTCGTGTTTGTATTACTTTGTACTATGGATATTATGCTACTGTCATTTAATAGGTGTTTTCATTTTACATCATTCCTATAGTAAAATCAGTTGCTAAATTTGTTAGTTGTTGGATAATGAGTTCTTGGGGAAATGGTACATGAACTAATAGCTAGACAAGAAGGTTTGCAAAAGTGAAGCTTATGATTACTTGAAATCAATAAGTTTATTGGCAAGCGGGACTCATTAAATGGCAAGCTAACCATCTTTGTACAAATTAACTAGAATTAAAATGGGTGGAAATCCTATGTGCATGACAAGCTAATTTGGCTATTAGCCTGTCATTGGAGATGCTCTATACTTCTGTTGATTTTTCCCAAAAGCCTTCGTTCCCATAGCTATACCATTCCTCTTATTCTTTCTTTCACCTTTTGTCTTTATGTGCCTTTAACTTGACAAATCAGGTATTCACGTGTCCATTTTGTATTTGTTTTTCTTGCAATAATTGATTCCTGCCACTCGTCCAAGCGCAAGCTTTCCTTCTCCTCCTAACACCCCTCTTTTGTTTTTTTTTTTTTTTTTTTTTGGTAAAATAAAAAACATATAAATTGCACCAAGTACAAACTAGAGTTACTAGACTCATCTAAGGAATGGCAGCCCTACTATGTAGGCCCCCCAACCAAAGACAGTCTCTACAACTGGTAACAGGCTACCAGCAGGCAATCAGCTGCCTAAATCAGCCAACCATTTTCTAACAGAAGTGGTCAGTTTACAAACATACAACTTCCTACTTCTCTGCTTAGCAAAATACAAAATATTCTGAACTATACAATCAATAGTAGGCAGCCTATATAACCAAACAGCTTCATTCCTCGCTTTCCAGAAGTTGTAAAGAAGACAAGCCAGAGTGGTGATGACAACCTTATTCTGCATATGAGATCTATGCTTCCTCCTTTGCGACCAATATAACAATTGAGTCATGTTGCCAAAGGTCCTTCTGATTCCAAACCAGCCAAGAACCTGTCTCCAGACTTGTACACTATATGCACATTCAAAGAAAATGTGAGTGTGAGTCTCAATCTGGGTACCACAAATACAACAATGATCATCAAGGCACAACATTAAACCTATATGGCCTATCTTTAGTTTGTAATCTTTCAAGAACAATAAGCCACCAGATGACCCTAGTTTTAGGGATAGAAAGATTATCCCAGACAATGTTGCTCCATGAAACCTTTGGTGCTTCCTCCTTCAAAATCCTATAAACCTTACTGATTGAGTAAGAATTACCATGCTGAGGCCACCATTGCTGCATATTAAGGATTTTACGCCTATCTTTAGATCTGCAAATATCTTTTTAAATCCAACTGCCCAGAATTGATGGTTGATAGTCCCACCAACWTTTACCCTTCAAATAAATTGAGTGTACCCATCTTACCCATAGGGTATCCTTTTCCTCGGCAATTTGCCAAATGATTTTACCAAGTGCAAGATCATTCCATAAAGTGATGTCTCTAATGCCAAGACCACCAGCTTTTTTGGAACTACAAACCTTAGTCCAATTCACTGCAGCAGTTTTGGTACCAGTAATAGTACCTTCCCATAAGAACCTTCTGCATAGGCTATTGATCTTATGAATCACACACTTAGGTAGAATCATGATTTGCATCCAAAAGGTACATAAGCTCAGGAGGACTGAGTTGACTAGCTGAACTCTTCCTGCATAGGGCAAGTTCCTAGTTTGCCAGGAGTTCATTCTTAGCATGATTTTCCTGATGAGACCATCACAATCATTAGCATGTAATCTTCTATTAGCAATGGGACTATGGGAGTACCTAGATACCTGAAAGGCCAGGTACCAAGTTTAAACCCTATTTTCTGACAAAGAAATTGTAGATCATCCTCTGGCATGTTTGAATGATAGATCTCAGACTTGCTATGGTTAGCATTCAATCCAGAAACCTGCTGAAAGTGAGTAAGCCCTTGTAAAAGCAAATTAGCACTTGGTAATTCTCCTTTGCAGAAAAGCATGAGATCATCAGCAAAACATAAACTTGAGAGCTTCAATCCTCTACATCTTGTATGAAATTTCAAGCTTTCCTTCTCCTCCTAACACCCCTCTTTTGTTATACAAGAAGCAAAACAGAGGAGGAAGAAGATTAAATTCCTTTGATCATTTGCTGATGTGGTTATGATTTTGGAGTTGAAACCTGTAAACTGACACACAATTGGTTTAGCTATATGAGCAAAACATAATTGGTTGATGGAGACAATCATAGCTGTCAGTGCCATGAAGCATAAGATATGCTTTGAGGGGCATTTCATATGGGCAACTGCACTCTGGCAGTACTCTGGGTTTTTGGCTACATTGTTGATGTGGTTTTCTAATAGTTATTGTTGATTTACAGACCTAAAAAAGATTGATTCTTTATGAACTCTAATTTGTGAATGGCTAATTTTTTTTCATGAAGTTCGCAATCTGTTTATTTGGCTTATTCTGACAACTGTATTAAAAAGCCTTTTCTGAAATTAGTTGGTATGAGCTTATACTTCATACATCTCTATTTAAGAAACGTATGAAATGGGATGGATCATTGTTAAGAGAATGGAACTGCATTTGGGGATCCCAGTTTAAAGGCAATTTGGACAATGTTTTGCATATAGCAGCATAATTAATTTCTTTGAAAGATTGATGAATTACTTTTGAGCTACAACTGACTAAATTAAGTTGGTGATGAAAAGGCATATCAGCATATGAGTTTATGATGCTAATTTATTCTCGGTGTTTTCTCTTGCATAATTCTTTCGTAGGAGCGGCATTGGGCACCTGCAAATTTCAGCAAATTATTGGCTTCCAAATTAAAGTTTATGACGTCAAATGGCCAGTTATCAAAGGTGAGGATTGCAAAGGCAATGTCTTTTAGGAAGACATGATTTATTGTCATGTTTTATTTGACTTAGCTCCACTGTCTGTGAAGTCTCTTTCATAGTTTCAGTCTTTTTCTATTTGCCTTGGTCTGATGTGATTGTAGGTTGTGCTGCTAGTGAAGTATCATATTCTTTAGGTATGCAGATACTTAGCTGCCATATATGTGTTTGCATATCTTGTAGATGATATATTTGTTGTGACTTTTCACGTGGTCATGGTCATGGGGTGCTATCATTTTCATTTTTTTTTTCTTCTCAGAATTATAAATCAGGTGTCCAACTGTCCATTATTATCAAAATTTTCTTTGTGTTTTCTTTCTTTATTTTTCATTATGGAAAATGCTTGTTACTTTATGGCATACCTGCATATTCTTTTGTCAAGGTATTGAAACACAACATCTAAGGTCCAGGCGACAAAGTTAAGCTTTAAACAATCAAATTGATTTACATTTTAGAGTCMGTTCAACAAGGGAAAATGGAAGAGGATATATGTAGTTTAATTTGATAAGTCTTTGAAACAATTCATGTCTAGCCGACCCTAAATTACATGGGGGTTACACTTTTGATGTTTTTGTTGTTGATAGACTTGTATTTGCCTTTTTTCCCCCTTATGTAATCTTAACTTTTCTTGGAGTTAAGATTCTCTATATGCTGTATAATTGTTTTATTCATGCAGTTTGGAGAATATGTTGGAGAATGATTATAGTAGCTTCTTTTCAATCTTTGCCAGGTTAAGCACAGTATATGATTCTGTGAGCTTTGCCGTATACTGAGACTAGAAGAAATACCCTCAATGGATATTAGAAGTAAAGATCTACCAAGGCCAGAAACCAAGGAACTCAAGATGTTTACTAGGCAGAAGTTGTGGCAGATTTGGAGAAGATGAAAACCTTTTCTAGCATTAGAGGGGCTGCACTGTGAGACTGCTCGAGCAGTTGCTGGCAGAAGTGCAATTGCGGAGCTGAGAAGCAGGCACAGGGAGGCAGAGCGTGCAGAAGCTGAGGCAGAAGCTGCTCAAGTCTTTGCTGAAGCACAATGAAGGCATTACAATTGTCAAAAACCTCGTGCATGTGAATTTTCATTCTGAGCTTTTGCTTGATGTGCTGTTGGCCTATTTTCGGTGAGTATTATTTGCAGGATGGTTTCATTTCATGAACAATATTAGCAAAGCCCAGGCTGCATGTCTGGATGAATATTTTTCAAAATTAAAAATAGAATTTAGGGAAATTATCACAATTACGCCTTGAACTTTTGTGTTTTTTCCAAATACCCTTCAACATTTTTACCCCTTCCAAATGCCCCCGAACTTGCAAAAACCCAAAAATTTTGATTTTTTAGGCGGAAAAAAATAAATGGAGTTATGAACAAACCATTAACCTTATAAATACATTCCAAGTTTCCAAGCAAACTTTGACTTCATAGGTACCTTGAAAATGTATTTATAAGTCTGTTTAAAACTCTGTTTATTTGTCCTCCAAAAAAGTCAGTGTGTTTTGGGTTTCTACAAGTTTCGGGGTCTGTAATGATTAATATAAGCAAACATTTGTTACAACTCATCGAATTTCCACTAAAAGTCACTGTTTTTTGGATTGGCAAGTTCAGAGCATTTTAGAAGGGGTCGAAAATGTGAGGGTATTTTGGAAAAAACGCAATAGTTCTGGGTTATGTGAATATTTCTCATTTAAGACTTTACAAACACTTACTCCCTCGTGTTTTTTAGATGTTCTAGTTTCCTTTTTGGGTCCGTTTTCAAATAGATGTTCCAAACCAATCTAAAAATAACTATATTTACCTTTACCTACTTTATTTACTTTAACATTAATGAATTACTCTTTCTAAAGTTACTTTCATTATTTTAACCCAATCTATTCACCCAAAATTACTATTTCCCATAAAATTTCATTCACACATTAACTCACTTTTACCTATACTTATCAACTTTACCAACTTACTCTAAGCATTTATTCAACTCAATCAACTCTTAAAAATCATTCCAAAAATGATATGGAACATTTATAAAAAACGGAGGGAAGTATTTTTAGCAGCAATATTTTTAACTATAGATTTTGTCTTAACTGTTTAGCAATTATGCAAAGTAGAAATTATGGAAAATTTGGACCATTCCACTTAGTCTGCTAATTTTGCTTATTAAGACAAATGATTTTTTTTTTTTTTTCTAAATTTGTGTCTTGAGTTTCATCATTGGATTCTGTAGTGTAATTGACCTAATCAAACTAAAGTTTAGTCTCCTGAAGGTTTTACAGCCATGATATGGTTACTTCTGAGCTTTCTTTTTCATTTAAGTCCATGCTTCCATAGTCTCTTACTGCTCTTTTTACTCACATACTCTGAAACAATAACAGGTTTCTAAGACCAATTTTGGGAAAAAGAGCATAGAAAAAAATAAAAAAAATCATGGAGCAGTGTTTTGAAAGGAGAGAAAAATTGATTTCCCAAAAAAAGTGATCGCGAGTAAATGGAAAACTTTCTAAAATAGAGAGAGATGCGAGCAAATGGACAACAAAGGAGCTGTATTTTTCTTGCTCAATTTCCAAGTTTGCCAACGGGGTCATTGACAACCATATCTAATGCATTTTTTACCAAGTTAAGTTCAAACTTCTAACGGGTTCATTCATTTGGCTTGTAGTTCCTGCCCGATTTATGTACTTGGTTAATTACGATGATTTAAAATGTTGTTTCCCCCAGTGAGTTATTTTGCTCAGAGACCATGCTTCATTTTCTTCCGCCTTTTATTTGGGTCTGATTATTTGTTGCTTTGAATCGGCAAAAATAATTCTCTATTCTTTTCATTTTCTGCCTTAATATTTTTCCTCCATATTCCATATCTTACAGAGAAAATCATCAAATGTTTAAAATCCTCTACTGTAAACTCTATGCATGAGGATGGCTGTACTAAGATATCCTTATACATTTCTCTTATAACTGAATAATGTAAACTAGGTTAGTTCTCATGTGATTCAGCGGTTTTATTATGTTTTGTTTGTAAAACTTGTTTATAATAAAGATTCGTCCAAAGTATTATGATAGAATTATTTTAACTTTTTAAAAAGAAAATCTAGGACAAAGTTAAATAAAATGATGTAATTTAATGAAATATGATATACTGTACAATATTGCCTATTAATATTTTTATAACTTTTTCATTTGTCCAATTTTCTGTATTAATATTATTGGATATAACTAAAGTAATTCTAAAATTTCTCCTTTTTGTTTTATTTCAAGTAAATTTAGTCTTGTTATTTTWAAAATAAGATAAGAARGGGATATAAGAGATAATAGATAATTTATATGAGATTTTTTGACAGCATTTTATGATTTAATAGTATTTAGATTTGGTGACTTGTGTTTGTCTCTTCCTTTTTTTGAATGCAACCGTTTGTTGTGTGCAGCTGACATATGTTGCGGATTGGCTCGCCTGCTACAGGAACATGGATCAAATTCAATGGTTCAAAACTGTTGTATGCCATAATTGTTTATATTTATAGTGTAATATGCTTCATTTCTTTGTAAATTTTTCATGCAAATATATGGCCAACCTTCGGAACCTTCATTCATGTAAGGTGGAGGAAATTTGATAAGATTTCTTTAGTATGAAGAAAATTTGATTGAATGTTGAATATAGTCCTTTCATGTTGTGTACTTTTTTAAAGGAAAGGAAAAAAATTCACTCATGTGAGAATGCCATTGTTGTTCAAAATGAAAAATTAGCAATCCTGGGCAAAAAAAAAATTGCCCATGAATGTTTGGAATGTTTTTCTAGATACGAAATAGGTTTAAAATACTTTTAGTCCCATTTCTATATATATGGAAATAGGTGTAAAAACCTTGCCCCCCACAACATAATTCTTGAGATACGATCTATGTTGGTTCTCGTTGCCTACCTTTGTTTAAAAATAAAAATCAACCTTTTTTTTTTCCCTTCTTTTTTGTAACATCCTACTGTTGTTCAAATTGAAAAATTAGTCACCTTAGTCGAAAAAATCACTCATAAATGTTTTTTGAGAAATTATACAAAATACCCCTCAAAAAATAGGTTTTCTACGGTGTAGGTGTGTGCCCTTATTGGGTTTTGGCTTACGTTGATTTTGTTCATGAGTCTGAGCTATAGATCTTGCACGTGAATGCGTTGGGGAGTGTTGTCGAGTGGGGAATCGCCACCGTGTCTACACAGGTTAATCATTGACGTTCGAAACATTGGTGCTAATTTAATGGCCCCACTATCTGATCCAGTAACCAGTTTGTGGGTTCGGGGATATGGTACGGAATGAATCTTTGACCCATTTRGCCCACATGTAGCGGCCTCTACTCGGTCTCATTGTAATTTTCATTCGATCAAATTCATTGAATACACAACAACTTAGCTATTTTATCCTTAGAAAGCGCTCTAGCCTTAGAAAACTATTATGAGAGTGAGTTTCTATCATGRACATATCACTACCTAATCTAATTGTTGTGACCACTTCAAATTAATCAAATTAATATGGTGCTTAAGATCCGTTCATTCATGATTAATCTGAATTTAATGTGATTCAAACAATTTCTGGTTTTGCTTAAACAATAAAAAATGTCTTATGCATAAACAATGACAATAATACATATGCGATGATAATATATGTGCAAGAATTGAAAACTCAAATATATATATATAAATTAACTTATCTTATATCATTATCAACATAAAAGAAAACAAAGGTTAATGTATCAAAGCTTTGTTTCCAATTAAATTGCTTATCACAACAAAGTAGATCGTTAGCATTGACAATTACGATTAAAATCATTGCGATTAGGCAAAAACGATTGAAAACGAATGAATTTACATGATTGAAATTCAAAAGCAAAATAAACAAAAAMTATTGTATTGATCAAAATTAATAATAAAAAAGAAAAGAGAAACTTGGATAAAATAGCCTCAGAATTCGTACCTAGATTCGCAAAGAAACAACTCCGAAAGTAGNAGTATTGTATTGATCAAAATTAATAATAAAAAAGAAAAGAGAAACTTGGATAAAATAGCCTCAGAATTCGTACCTAGATTCGCAAAGAAACAACTCCGAAAGTAGRGACYGATTTGAGAAGCTTGGATTTTGTAAATGATTGGTGTTTTGTGAGTGATTTGTGTGCGAGAGAMATTTTTGAGAGTTTTYAATRCCACTAAGCACAAAAGAATTCTTTGATCGAATATTGATTTTCGTTGATGTTCGATTAGGCACCGAGAGCTGTATTTATAGGCGTTTGGAATAAGATAGATAAAAATAGGATATTAAGTACGGATGACAACCATATATACGATCTGGCCTGGGGATCGTATATACGGTAGTCTCATCCGTATATACAGTCATTTGGACCGTATAATGACCGTATATACGGATGATGTTGWCGTGGCACGCCACATCAACGATCCGTTCTTAATTGCTTTTATATCTATCTTTTGTTCGGGTATTCTTATTCGTGTTTTTGCATCTAATTGTTATCTAGATTAACCTTTCTCCACTTTTGGATAAACTTGGTGGACAATATTAATCTTCTAGAATACTCTGGATTATTCTTGAATTATCTGGATTTTTCTAAGAATTTCTGAATTGATTTATTTTCGAAAAGTATTTCGCAAACTTGTAAAAACCAAAGAAAAATCAGAAAATTATTTTAAAATATTGACGAACTTTGAAAAATAAGACGAATAAAATGAGAATGAAAATCTTAGAAAATATTTTTAGAATTAATTCTAAAAAAATRGMTTTTWCTAAAAAAAAGCCCTAATAATAGAAAATAATTAAAATAACTATTTTCCGCCTATTATTGAGCTCTCGGCGTATGATTTCAAACTCAACTTTAACACGACTTGTGCAAGTGTGTTATGGTTTATGGATTTTGTTGAGACTTCCGAAATTAAAATCTGTTTCGAGATTGTCGTACTTTTCGTAATTGGCTATTCAATTTGGGGAGACACTTTTGGGTGTCTACACAAGGTATACCCTCACTTATTTTTTGGTTCATACTAAATTCCTAAAAATCAAGTTTCTTTCATGATTTAACCTTCATGGCTAAATTTATCTTAACCATGATTAAGTTTTATTTTATTTTTTTATAAAAAAATAAAATAACCTAACACCCGCACGCCACACCCACCCCACCACTTAGACCTAAGTCGCCACCCAACCCACCCCACACCATAACCACGTGCCCACAAGACCAACCCCACTTGGCCCCATGCCTACTCCCACAACCAATTCACGCAAATCCTCACCAATCGCGCCCTCCACCATCCAAAGGCACACCCTCGCCGAATCCCCCACCATCGCCTTCCCAAACAACCCAGATTTCGAAACCCAAAACCACGAATTCACAACCACCACCTTTCGATTTTGCAACCCTTCCTTCGATTTTGACGCCCCACCCACTCAACCACGATCTCCTTCATTCCTCCACCATTCTATCTCCGCCTAAAAAAAACCAGTCAATATCCACCAAATTCCCTTGTCCCCTGCTGAATCGTAATTAGGGTTTGGAAATTGCATCAATTGAGGGAAATCGAAATTGAATTCGTGGTGGGGTGGTTCGAATTCTGGTGGGTCTAGGGGGATATTCGAAGTCGTGGTGGTTTGGCGGTGATCTGGTGGTGAATGGGGGGGGTTTGAAGTCATGGTGGATGGGCGATTTCTGATGGTCGGAGGTGTGGTGGTCTGGTGCTTTGGAGGAGTGGTCTACATTTTTTATATTAATTTAATCATATGGATTGGTTAAAGTTAAACATGAAGGTTATTTCATGGAAATAAAACTAGAAGTTGAGAATTTATTATGGACCAATTTTAAGTGGGGGTATACTTGGAAAATGCATTTTTAAGAAGTATTTGTATAGAATTCCTGTGTTTTTCTTAGCCCTTCGGACTCAAATTGGCGCCGTTGTCGTACCCCGCGTGGGGCTTTTCCTTTCCATCCTTCTTGGGTTGGGCGTTTCTAGACTTGGGCTTGTTGGTGACGTGTCGAGCTGGTATCATACGCCTACTAGTGATCGAAGTGGAAGTTCTACGCATTGGTCAGACTTGAAGCGGAGATTGGCTCGTCGGTTGTTTTCGGTTTGTCTTTCTGTTTCTTCGCGGGACTTTTCTAGGTTTTATTTGTTTAAGTTTTATTTTCTTTTTAATAATAAATAATTCTTGAGGTTTTGATTTTTTGCTTTTATTGTTGTCAGATTGTTTCCGTTGTTGATTTTACATGTTTTGAGCTAGTTTTGTATAGTTTTGATCGTTTTGTTACAATTTTAGAAAACCCCTATTCTTGAAAGTTTTGAGTTTTGTGTTTTAAGGCTTATTCTTTGATTCCTTTGATTTGAATTTGTTGCTTCCAACCATGATTTGTGAGTAAACCCCTTGCCCAGGTAACTTAGGGAAACCTAATCATAAAGTAACAATGCTAAAATGATTGTTTAGACCTCAATAATCCAATAGCTATTTCCTAATTTTGTGGCTTCTCAAGCTTGTTTGAGACTTTGAATGGCAACCAGGATCAACTTGTGAGAGATATATCAAGTCAAACTAGTTCAAGGATTAGCTAGTTGATTTGAGTAGTTTTGCTTAATAAATGTTCACATAGTCTTGCTAAAGTGGAGGGAGGAATCCAACTTGAACTTGAACTTGACCTTGGATGATTGGGATGACTTGGTAAACGATTCATTCAACTTCCTGAGCTAGGGTCAACAAACTCTTCGTGATTGGATTGAGGGGCATTTTGTTGATTGGCATTGTTCGTAATGGTTAGGGGCGGACCTAGTGATCCTAGGTGCTTAGTAAATTGAATTTACCCAAGTTTTAAGTCTTAATTCTCAAATGTTTTAGTTAAATCCATATTCCGAAAAATTCGTTCTTACCCAAATCAAATGAGCTTAAAAATTAGTACAAAACTATCCTCCTTGTGTGTTCGATGCCCTTTCGCTTTCCAACTACACTAGTGTAGTGATTAGTTAAGGCTTTATATATTGTATTTGGTGTGGTTGCCCTGGTGGTTTAAATCTTCAATGACCCGTTTTGGGCACCATTAGAAATATACCGCGAAGAAATTAGTCAAAGAGGTAGTGTCAGGAGATGGCCCATTAAGCACAACCAAAAGGATAATGCCCAACCTAAGCGTTTATACGAGAGTTTGAAGGGAAAGGAAGTGTTTAAATTCAAAAGGAGAACAGGTGCCAACAACCGCCATGTAGAGAAAAAACCGTCACAACTTCTATCCACGATCTTCATCACCTAAGGCCTATAATAAATGGCATATTCGGATCAAAGAGAGAAGATCAAACCATCAAACAATCTATTTTTCTACTTTCACAATTTATTTCCTTAGTCGCCACTTGGCTCAATAGCCAAGTATAGTTTAGCGTAGTTCATCCTCATGGATCAGTAGCTTGTTATCTATTTTCCAATTGTATGAACATGGAAATAATCATCACGTCCTTGTATAATGCAGTGTGTAATATGATTATATCGTTAATTTTATAATGGAAGGCGTTTGTATATTTTCATCTTAACTTGTCCTAAGGTTGTTATTTATTCCACACTAGGCACCAATTTCCTTTGTTTTTAACTCTCTATCATTCGCTTACGATCTTAGAACCATTTTACGTTAGCATATTATCTTATAATCAGTAACCAAAGGTGCTACCCCCTACCAAACCAAAACAACATGGGCGGTTAACTTGTTGGTTGAAGTGCAAAATCCCTCAACAGGTGTGGAAATTATGGAGAGATTAGGGGGGAGTTGGGGTGTTGTTGTGGTGGTGAGGGTTAGGTTGGGTGTGTTGAGTATTGAGGGTTGGCTTTGGTTGGTGATGAGGGTGTTTTGGTTTTATTTTTTTATTTTTAATTTTTTATATATTTAAAATAGGAGTGTAAATTGAAGAACTGTGTAAGTAGGTGAAATAACGTGGGTCAATGTCGAAAAGCTGGTGAACGTTGAAAATGGGGTAGGCGCTCCTCGTAATTTTTTTAATGATCTCTCTTCACATAAGTTTTTTAAAAAATTTTCTAAAACAAATAAAATTTAAAAGCTTTTCTTCCCAAATTTTCCCTTATAAAATGCAAATTTAAATGTGAAAAAAGAAGTTTTCTTTTTGAGATATTATCACATATACTTCTGTACTTTTGACTTTTTTTTCCAAATATACAACTTTTTTAACACCTTCTAAAATGTCCTTGAACTTTTTTAAAAGCCAAAAATTAGAGTGTTTTAAGGAAAAACCATAAGAAAAATTAACATAATAATTCCACCTTTCAGTGGTCTATCAAAAATAAACTGACCTTTCGATTATTCCAAAATAACCCCGACTTGGAGAGTGTCTTCCAAAAATGCACCCGGTGACTTAAAACCTCTACAACAGGTTAAAATTAAGATTTTTCCCTATTTTTTTTTAACTTCAAGCCCACTAATCTCTCTCCTCTTTCTCATTCTGTCACTTCCTCTCTCTCTACTGCTCCCTCTCTCCTCTTACTCCCTTGTGTGGCCTAGTGGGTTGCGCAACACTCGTGTGTGACTGGTAGGTTGCGCGGTGGTGTGATCATGGGTGGGTCGTGGGTGGTCGTGGCTGGGTGGTTGTGGGTTGATGGGTTGTGCGGGTTTGGTGGTTATCGTTTGGTGGAGGTGGTCATGTGTATACTACAAAAAAAAAATCAAATTTTAGCGACTGCCGAAATTCATGTTAACGACCCAAAAATCAGTCGCTAAAACAATTTAGCGACTGAGGCGACCAAAAAACTAGTAGTCACCAAAAGGCTAGTCACTAACCAATTTTAGCGACTGATTTTGAGTAGTCGTCATTTTTGCGACTAACCTTTTTTAGCGACTGCTAATGTTTGTTAGCGACTGATTTGATAGTCGCCAAATTTAGCGACTGATTTTTTTTTTTTGTTGGCTACTGATAAGTTAGTTGCTAAAATTGGCGACTACTACATAGTGGAGACTAAATTTAGCGACCGCTGATTGCATGTTAGCGACTATTGTAACGTTCGCTAAATTCAGTTGAAAAAAATAAAACAAATGAAATCAACAACAATGAAATTAAATATAGGCATCCCATTCAA
>SNQN01013154.1:0-14091 GCA_008642245.1 Bassia scoparia
GTGGGGCCATTGTTTTGGCACCAACGTTTCGGGCGTCCGTGAATAACCTATATAGGCACGGTGGCGACTCCCCTTACTCGACAACACTWCCCCAACGCACTCACGTGCGGGTTCCGTGGCTCAAACCCACATACACACATCGAGGTAGGCCCAAGCACAATAAGCAAGCAACTAAAGCGTGAGAAAAAGCACTTCTTCTCCCCAGTGAACGTAAATGGCTAACGGAATGCACAATTCCTCTCACAAATTCTATATACAACAAGGATTTCAAGAAGGTGTATACATTCGCTCATATCCCCACCTAAGCAAGCAAAACGCGCCCGAAAGTCATCAAATCGCTAAAAAAATACACCTATAGAGCTACGACAAGCCGTAAGCGAATGCAAATTCGCAATGAAGCAATAGCTACAATCAAGTGAAGATCGAAAGCAAATCGAAGTCAAACCTCACATTCTCCAGTCAAAGTTGCATTATCCTCGCAAGGGCCACGCGTTAGCTCGATTGTGTATACGCAATGCAAGCATCTACAAAAAGACATTGCTATACGCAATCGTGGCTATACGTGAAGTTACCTCCAATTTAGTTCTCTCTAACGACTAGCCGAGATGGGATACAACACCTCAAGCACGCACCCGCAAAATGACATTCGCTATACGCGATCGTGGTTATACGCGACGTTACCTCTAGTTTAGTTCTTCCGAACGACTAACCGAGATGGGATATAGCAGATCAAGCGCGCACCAGCAAAAAGACATTCGCTATACACGATCGTGGCTATACGCTGCAATACCGTTATGTTAATCTTCCCGAACGACACTACTACAAAAATAGTATTTTTTAGACACATTGATCTCAAAACAAGTAACATGTTTTGAGAAAATTTGTAGGGGCCTTGTTCTTTTGACACATAATTCAACACGTTTTAGTGTTGAAATAATATAGTCACAAAAAAGTATTGAGAAATTATTCAATTTATCATGTGATGTGCATGACATGAATATAAACCATCATTCCCGTAATTTAATTAGGCGCCTAAAGATTTCAGTAAAATTAAACCCTAAATATGTAAACAAAAGCCCTAATTTTAGATGGTTCTCATATTCTAATTAATTAGTTCTAATTTGCAGTTCAATAGCGAGTTCTCATAACTTTCTCTTCAATGCATTCATTCGTTCATCACTTCACTCTGATCACTCATCTATGTTGCTCTACTCGCTCATGTCTTCGTTCATTCAATTGCTCTCGACCATCTTGTTCATCTCTAAACTCGTTTGATTTAAGTCTCTCATCAGTTCATAAAGCACGCAACTTGAATTTTGTTGATGCTTCACTCGTTTAATTTCACTAGTGAGTATAATTAATTATATTTGTTTGATTATATTTAGATTTTTTTAGTTTTTTTACAACAATTCTGTTTTTTAATGTAAAATTTCAATTTGTTCTTATAAATCCATTTAAAAAGCGTATTGATAATTGGGGCTTGAATGAATTTTCCTTGTTTTTCTTGTATTTATGCATCATCTGATTGTATGAAATTTAATTTGAAAGAAGAATTGGGCTTTCGCTATTGTGAATCGTTCGTCACGAAATTGCAGCAACAATGAAGCTATAAAAGTCGTTCATTTACACAATTTTATTAGTCTGATTTTGTTCAACACGAAATTGCAGCAACAATGAAGCTATAAAATTGTTTGGAGATGGCAGTTGATTTTTTTAACAATAATTCTACTTCTAATGTGAAATTTTTAATCATTATTGGGAATGGATTGATTTTCCCTTGTTTTTCTTGCATGTATGCATCAGTGCATCACCTGTGTTTGATTGTATCATTTGTATGAATTTTGATTTCAAAGAAGAATTAGAGCTTTGGTTTCTGTGAATTGTTTGTGGCTTCTAACTTTTGGTTAGTTTTCTTAAACATTCAATTCTTGTTTTGCTATTTTTTTTTCAATCAAATTGATGTATGTTATCATTGGTTAGAATTGTAAAGTTTTACATGTCTACATTTAGGTCATTCCTTTGTATTGAGGTTAAGTTGTGAAGGTTGGAAAAAAGGAGATAAGTGATGAGAATTGAGCCCCTTCTTGATGAAACTTGAATAAGCTGGTTATGCAATTTATATATTGGTTAAAATATATTAAACTGTGAAGGGTTATAAGCACGTTTAAGTAATTCCACAATGAGAGATTGTTGTCGCCTCTAAATTGTTGATTGTGAAATTAGGGCAAATTTTAGAAAGGGAAAGGTCAATAATAGTGCGACAATATGGAATGGGCTTGAGTTTTTAAGAATCTTGTGTGTGTCACCTCATGTTACAATGTGTAAACATAACACTTGATGTGGAGTAGATACAATTATTTTTGTGCTTTCAACCCCTTTTCAAGTAATCTGGTTATGAATTTGCACTTATTTTATTTAAGCTGGAATTACCCCTAGTCCCCAATAGGGATTAGAGGTGGAGGGCATTGCTGCTAGTTATATAAAATTCTAATATCCATTGAGGAAACACTCACTTGAAAAGACACTGCCAACTTGCCAAGATTCTATGTGCATTATGGTGAATATATCGACGTATTCTATGTCCTCATCACTGATCCAAATAATCTATATGGAGAATCAGGTGGCGTAGTCTCTCAAGTTCATGGTAATCATGATAACAGTTCACTATGCTGTTGTGAATTAGATATGATGTTGCTCTAGTTATTTTATGTCTTAATTTACGTCTTTACCTTCTGTTATAGTGTGCTTGTGTAACATTCTGACAATTTTACTACCATTTGGTCCAGGCACATGAAGCTCCTAGAGAACCCCGCCTCCCTAAAACACATTGGGATCATGTTCTGGAGGAGATGATATGGTTGTCAAAGGTGACCTTTTGTGTTCATTTGTTGTAGCTGCTTGTGTTTTTAAGTATATTCCTTAGTCACTCAATTGAAGTGAGACTGCCAATCATAACCCTGGAATTATATTAGGACTTTGAGGTAGAGAGAAAATGGAAGTAAGCTCAGGCAAAGAAGGTAGCTTTACGAGCAAGCAGGGCTATGGTGGACCCGAAAACAAGGGAGGAGTAGAGAATGAAGGTTTAGCACCTCTGTCTCTATCTTTAGCACCTTTATATTTATCCATCGAAGAATAAAATGCACATACACTCACAATTGTATAAATATTTTAACAGATATGTTTTTTCACATAATATAAAGACAAACAAGTTTAATCCTCGGTCTTTGATTGATTAAAGAAAATAGGCAATCCCTTGCTAATGGATTTTTTTGCCTTTTAATTCATTATCCTTTTGTCTTGCATATCCTGCTCCTCTACATTGTTAAATTGATGATGAAACAGGAAGAAGAGCCGAGAATGAGGAAACTTGCTCTCAATAATATCTCAAAGGATGTAAAAAAATTGTTGAATTTTGAGGTGTTATCAAAAAGTCCATCTCCTTGTGGCTTTGCTGGATACTTTCAAGTTGTTTAAGAGAGATTGAGAGTATAATTCCCTCCAGAATATGATTAAGATTGCAAGGTGTGTCATGATGAACAAGGTGCAACATTTTCCCTAAAGATTCTCACATACTGCGCATAGGTTAGTATGGTCAATGTTCTTAATCTTTGACAAGGATATAKTCAGTTGATATTGAATGTGGTTAATGCAGGTTTTTGGTTTTTTTGGATTTAGTAACAAATACATATTGGCAAAATATTTTTTCCAACAACATAGGTACTTTTGTGTCTTGCTATTGCCATTTAGGGTTGTGTTATTGATTTCACAAATTGTTAGAGGTAAAATGAGTCATTTCAAATGTGTGTGTATTAATTAGTATACCAGCTGATTATCTTCTTTTTTTTTAGTATTATTTCCTGAATACTCTGCTACCTGAAGCTTTTTGCCTAATACATTTTTTCTGTGCAGGCTGCTTTTGCGTTTTCCAGTTCATTTCCTCCCGTGTTTCTTGTCCAAGATAATTTTTTGTGTTTAAATTGATTCCTTGTTAAATTGACCAGGTTTAGTTTTTATTTCGTTTTGTCATTAAAGTATACTTATATTTTTTTAATTACTGTAATGAATCAGAATGCTATCAACTTGTTTGTCGTAAACTCTACTTCTCAATTTGGTTTTGCTTATTTGAAGTCTGTTTTTGTTCTTGTTTAAAAGCTTATTTAATTCAAATGTTTAATAAGCTGAATTTTCATTGTGATCAATCTCTTTTGGTTGCAAGTTTATGCCTATTTTTTTGCTTGGAAGAGCTTTTGCTTAAATGTTGAACTTGTCTATAATTTGGTTATAAATTATTAAGAGGATCGGAGAAGGAGTCTTGGGTCTTTATCTTTTGTAAATGGGTGTTGGATCGATGTGTTTCTATTTGCTTTCATCCTTATTCTTGGTAGAATTAATATGTAGTTCCTTTTTCTAGTTCTATAAGTGTCCTTGTGAATAGATTCCTCTTGTTTTAAGTTTCAAATCCCAACCCCAGCATGGATCAACTTCCCTACCCAAGTCCTTTACCACCTTTTGAAGTAACAGGAAATATATTTGTTAAATTTTTATGATTTTTTATGTCATAAGTTTCTCATCAATATATATGTTATTGTGTGCTGTGAAATAATTATAATACAATGCTAACCTCTCTTTTTCAAAGTAATTTAATTATTAGAAGCTGCAATTTCTTATCAAAATTCCAGTCATTAAGCAACTTTTTAATCAGCATTTCATATACTCGTATCATGTAAGGAGTACTTCTCAATGGGATTAAAGTCCACATTAACTTTCAAAAGTTCCAATTGTTGTGCTATATCAGACCACCAATATACCATAGACAATCATCATTGTTGATTACTCTGTATTGAAATAAATTACCTGACACCTACTGTTCTACTTAGTTGATTATAAAATGTGATTTATATTCTCAATTTTAAATTTTTTTTACCTTTCTTATATTATTTTTTACAAGGTACACAATGATGCTTGTGATGATGGGAAAATGTTTAGACAGGAAATGCTCCAATGAAATCGTCAGTATGAGCTTGGTGTACTAAAATCAAGCAAGATTAGCTTCAAAGGACCTTAAATATTAATTACTAGTACACCGTAGTTTTTGTTTTATTATTTTTTTATTTTCGTAGTTGAACTTTTTTTGAAAACATAACTTGTGGAACAGTTTTATTCTAGTTGTTGCTTAATACCATACAACACATGTTAGATATCCGTCGACGTATTGATGAATATATTTTATTTATAAAATATATATAATATAATTTAGTATATACAATTACATTGTTAATTATCTTATTTTGATTATCATTTTTCCTTATTGGTTATTATAGTTGTTTGTAGTAAGCTCTAAAAAATTGACGATTATAAGGTGATGATGGGCAAAACATAAAAAATTTTGCATTATCGACACATAACAAAAAAACGTGTCGACAATTTCATCACTTTTTGGAGTCGAACAAGGTGTTGAAAGTATAAACACTTTTTGGTGTCTTAAATTGTGTTGAAAATCTTGACACTTTTTTGTGTCGTAAAATGTGTTAAAAATCTCAACACTTTTACGTGTCTAAAAAAGTGTCGAACGTCTCAACACTTTTTGGTGTTGAAAGTCTCAAGAAATTTTGGTGTCTCAAAATGTGTTGAAAATCTCAACACTTTTTTGTGTCTAAAAATGTGCTGAAAGTCTTAACACTTTATAAAAAAGTGTTGATACTTTCAAAAAGAAATAGTGCCTCATACTGTGTTGAAATTAGTCACACCCAAATTTTAGACACTATTGCTATATGTTGAGAATTAATTTTCCAGCACTTTTACGTGTTGAGAAATGACCTAAAAAGCGTTGAAAAATGACTATTTTTGTAGTAGTGCGACTAGCCGAGACTGGATAAAGTAGATCAAGCAAGCACCAAGTCTAGACGGAAGCATCGATACGGACACCATTTCATCTTCCCCAAAGGAGTCCAGACGGAAGCACCGATATGGACACTGCATTAATTCCCCATGAAGTCATAAAAGAGGCAGAAGTCCCAACGGAAGTATCGAGGCGAACAACCTGTTAGCAGAAAATCCCTAGTGGAATCAGAACCATAAGTGGAAATTCCCCCAAAGATCGCCAGTGGAATTACAACCATAGGCAGAAGCACGGAGCCTCGGTGGAATTAGAGCCATAGGTTGAAACGTAAGCAAAAGTGTTAGCAGCAAAGACAAGCAAGCAAGCAACATGCAACCGCGGGTGCAGGTAAAACTAACGTATTTGTTTTGCAGGTACCGGGTATTTTGACTTTCGTTTTACGAGATTTTACTCTCTGCAAACTCAACTAAAGTGGGGGCTTCTGTAGATACATACATTTTCCCTTAGCCCAAAACGGCCAATGATAAGACGCCCCTCGCAACACACAAGTCAAATTGAGAGAGCTAGGACCTTTACAAGCCCTAAAAAAGGCACATTCCCTTGCACCGACACCTTTTCCGGGTATTTATCACCACAAAAAATAAGTTTTAATTTTCAAATAATTTTAACTTATTTCAAAACATTTTTAAAAAAAAATTCGGAATTTTTCTATGTATTTTTAGCACAACACACTATTTTTTGCGAGGAATTTTTAATTTTGTGATAATTAATTAAATTATGAAAACAATTCCAAAATTCACGAATATTTAGCACAACACACTATTTTTCACAAGGAATTTTTACATATTTTCCATCATTTTTCGATTAAGAGTTTAATATTTATGAATTTCTTAAGGAAAAACGCAAAACCGAGCAAAGCGGGTGATCTCGTGATATTTTGCCTCGAGATAAGCCTCTTGAGGAATTCAAATATCCCGAGCATCGTGATAATATCAGCCTCAATCGCAATAATATCAGTCGTGATCGTATAAAATGACGTATATATTTTATACGATTATATCACGATATTATTTCATTACAATCTCGCTATTCGAGGTAAAGCAATCCCGAATATCGAAACAATATCCACCACAATTGCAATAATATCAGACCGTAATCGTATAAAATCACGTACGATTATATTACGATATTATTTTATCGCAATCATACTATTCGGGGCAAGGCAAATCAGCCGAAATCCAAGGTAATGCTGGGCGCAATTACGCCCAGTTTTCGGCATAATTACGCCAAAAAACTGCCAATTTTGGCCGATTTCGACCTTTGCCTATAAATAGGGAGTCCCTATATTCATTTGAGGTGTTCTTGGCTTCGCTCTCTCACTCGTCCGACTTTCTCTGTCTCTTATTCTCTCTCACAAACACTCAAACACTTTCAAACACAATTCAAACACATAAAAGCTTCGTCAAGCACTCTTTTGCAATAGATCTAGGAGGTTTTCAAGGGTTCTAAAGGTTCGGATAGGTTTCCTAAGGGTCCGAAGCAATGTCCTTGGTCTCGACATCGTGTAGCGAGGTAGGTTTGAGTCCAATGTCTCAACTCTAAGCCCGCTTTTGCATGCTTATTTAGAAATTCGAGTTTCTATGTAATTTGCGTGTAATATTGATTAACAAACAATTTGACAATTCAAATTAAAAGCAACCTTAAGGCATAACTTTAAATTCCTCATACGTGTGCTTGCATGCTTGTTTAACAACGATAATATGTTTTAATAAAGACTTGCAAATTTCGTGTTTCACGCCTAATAAGATAGCTATGGACAACCGGCATTAGACTCCTGGAATATGAAATTAACAACACATGCCACAACAAACTAGACACTATTTGTATAGTATTTTGTTAAACAACCTGCCTAGTAATTTTGCATGCTTAGGGTTTAAAACCGAAAAACTATGTGTTGTTATTTTACGACAATGAACTCGCAATAACTGAGTAGAGGCCGCTAGATGAGCGGGGGGGGGTGTTGTGCACTATTCACCTTACCCTTGTCCCCCTAATCCAAAACTTTGGTGCACTACCAACATGGAGACCTTCGCCTTGCTTATGCAATTATGGGCAAGGTTTAAAACGGTTCGCAGTTCCCAAAGAATGTGGTGGGCCACTTCCTTTACTCACAATATGTAACAGCAAACAATTCATATAGCTATGAAACCGAGTCGCCCTTAATCGTACCCCGAGCAGAGCGGCCGGACCCTGTCCAGCCGGTGATGCCCCTGACACACGTACAAGGGCCCTCCTCTAATAATCGCCACGACCTTACCACCACCAAAGTATCACAATGATAGTGTCATCATCCAAGTACCAAGCCTGAATAGAAAGATCAAAACTCTTTGATGCGACACCACCAATGGATGTAAACCAAAGCAAAACGCAAAGGGCCGAGAGGATGCCCCTGCTGCACACCTTGGCAAGACATAAGGCCAGGTATGCTCCCATAATACAACCTCACTGAGAGAGTAGCAGAATACACCCAACGCGAAAAAGCAGGACAATGTTTCTTGAACCTCAACTAACGAAGCCGATAGATAATTTAATTATATATTATTATTATGATTATTATTATTTTATTATTATTTTATTTATTATTATTTTTATATTATTATTTATTATATATTTATATTTATTATTATTTATTATTATATTATTATTATTATTTTATATTATTTATTTATTATTATTATTTATTATTATTATTATTATTATTATTTTATTATTATTATTAATTATTATTATTATTATTATTATTATTATTATTATTATTATTTTTTATTATTGAGATTCTATATACTCAAGAGCGCGGATGGGGGGGTGTGGAGGGGGGGGGGGTGGGGGGGGGGTGGCAGTCCTCTTCCCTCAGTAGTACCATGAACCCACACCACACAGACAACCAAGCCACCACCATCAAGACAGACTCGGAAGCCCGATTTGAGGTACACCCAGCATCCACCCCCGATCCCATCGTCACCGATCATAAACTAAATCGAACAGTCTGGAAAGATCTTATAGGGGGGGTGGGGGGTAGAATTAGTAAAATGCCCCTTAGCTTTTATTCTTCTTTGTCGATTTGAGTGAGAACCAGTTGGGCTGCTTCGTATATGCCGCGAAATATAAGCAAAGTAATAAAGGACACACAGAATTTAACGAGGTTCACCCAACTATGCGCTATGGCCTCCTACCCTATGTTCTTTTATTAATCTTCTCCGATAAAGAAAGACCACACTCCCTGCTGTTTCCCTACTCCGGGAACCAACAAACCCCACACTCGATTAAGAATGTGCACTCGACTTACACTCGTAAGCCCAAAGGTGTTTGAACTCACAAACAGTCTCCTGGCTGCCAACCCCTCTGTTATATGCCTTAAAAACTTCAAGTTTCTCTCTTTTGATATTACTTCTAAAAAACAGCTAATATTAGAATTATTTTGCTCAAATGGTGCTCTTGTATATGACTTAATGTAGGGCTTTTGTTCTTAAGTGTTTTGTTTCAAAAATACTTTTTTTTTTCAATTGTGGAGAGATATGTGGAATAAGGGATTTACATGTGTATATATATGCATGGAAACCTAAACCCTAGTTTCCTTAAATCACACAACTTGTCGAACAAGGCAACATGTTATTTAAGGAAAGTATCTATCTTGTTTGATTTAATCACAAAGAAAAAATCAACAAGATAAATACTCATAAGCTTAAGGTAACCAAAATATATTTTCATCTATTTTCAAGTTGCTTAGAATATTTTCAAACAAATCCTTGTAGAAAAATATTAGGAAAATCTTTTTCAAATTCGCAACTATTATATTCCACGTAGGAAATGAAATAAGTATTATGAAGAATAAGGATAATTTAAGTGATGTGGTATGAAGGTGATAAAATGTGGAATTCAGAAAATTVGGTTGATGATATATAGGTTAGTTCCTTCTATGATAATGAAATTTATGTGGGAACTTACCAGTCTTGTTCCTACAAAGATTCTTTCATTGTTCCTTTGGCAACTTAGGATTTTCATGTTTGATAGCATTCAAGTTCTATTATGAGRCCTCTAATCCTCTTAGGCAAGTGGAAATGTCTTTTTACGACACAAAAATTAAGAGTGACACATAGATTCCATGATGTACATAGTTCACTTCAATTAATATGCGTCATTAATCCAATTAGACAACTATTTTTGGGAGAAGAACACTCAAATGCATGCTTAAAGTCACGCTCATCAAACTCATGGTTAACTTAATCAATCAATATATCTATGAACAAGGCAAAACTGATTAAGCATAAAATCATAATCACATCTGCATTGCAAAAATCACACAACTTTTAAGCATTCAAATTAACATGTTACTCATGCAACTATTTAATTATGAAAATTGAATAAGAAAAAATATCGTTACAAACATTTCACCAGTAACACCTGAAAAATGTGTCTCCCCAAAAACCGTATGAAACATCCCGTATCCGTTTGTCGAATCAGAAATATCTTGAATTCACAAAAGTTGAATAGCAAGTGTACTCGAAATATGGGAGCATAATCAAAGAAGCCAAAAAGTTTCTTCGTTTTCTCAAAGTTTCAAAGTTCAAAGCCATCTCATGCTTTGATTTCATCATTGTTCCATCACATTTTCGAATCGCCAGTATTTTAAATTATTTTCTATTTTCTATGATTTTGATGAATTTGCCAATGGTTTAAATACGCAGATATACGCAGAAATACATGAAATATTTAGAAAAAAATACTCGAAATACGTGGACCTTCTAAACATTCATAAACTCCTTGCTTAGCGAAGGGTGCTAGGTCGCTCGAATCAAGGGAAATCACGGGGAATAAAATCGGAGGAAATCAAAATATTCGAGTTTTGGAAAATATATACGAAATCACTTAGTTATATACGCAAAATGATGAGCGTAATACGCTCATCAGGCGCTATATACGCTCAAACAGGACCGTATATACCTCAATCCAACATACGAAATTGCCAAAAGCTTATGAAAAGGAGAAGCGTATATACGCTCAGGATGAGCGTATATACGCCCATGAGCGTATATACCTCATCCTGACGTATACTACGCAGGTTTGTTTGCGCCTCTTTGCCTCGTCCTATAAATACTCCCTGCCTGCTCAGTCGATACGCTCTGACATACGCACAATTCCCGGACACTTCCAACTCACTCTCTCTCTCTCTCCCTCTAAACACGCAAACACCATACACATCGTTTAGTTCAAAAAGCATCATTCTCTCTCATCAACAAGCATAACAAGTTTAATCTGAGATACTCACCAATAATCTCTCTACTTCTTAATTACTAGACCATTTATGGGGAGTTTAATATAAATAAAACAATGAAACTCGCTTTAATCTTCGAAATATATGGGTTTAAACAATGTTTCAAGGTTCATGGTTTGTTCTTCATTTCATTTCATGTCCTATTATTATCATTCTTCAATACTAACAATTCTTAATCTTGTGCTATCAGCAATTTCAACGAAGATTCAGCGCTTGTTTTCATCAATGACTAACAATGTTTTCTTTTTTCATTACATCAAGCAAAGATTACGTTTCATTGTTTTCAAACTAACTTTTATTTCTTATGCAGATTTAGTAAATCATTTTGCATATACTGAAGTGTACAACTTCATATTATTTCTATGATAACTTTTTAATTTGCTAAAACAAAGACCAATTATGTGATCACTTTAAATCATATAACAGGACAAACCTGTTACACCGTTTAACATATATACAACATCGTCACAATCTAGTAGGTAGTCCCTGTCATAATAGAAACTACTCACTTATAATTAGCTAGGCTTCAAGTTGAGCAATAGTAATGATGCATCCAATAAACGGTTTTAATGAAATTACAATAACCGAATAAGGCCGCTACAGCGGGCAAATGGTACAGATCTATTCTACCAGTCCCCAACCCCGACTGTACTTGAGACTGGGCCATGATTTGCACAACGTTCGAGGCGTCCTGAATAACCTTTAGCACGGTCGCACTCCCCTTCATGCGACAACACTACCCCAACGCACTCACGTGCGGTCGTGGCTCAAGCCCCGCAAAAGCACCCTCAGAGTTACAAGCCGCGCACGCACCGCTATACGCGGAGGCCGGCCCACTCCACAAATTGCGACTTCACTGGATAATCACTTTTAGAAGTGAACAGACTTGAAGAAAGTCTTAATTCCAATCAACACTTATATTGGATTTTGCATTTTCATGTGACCTCGAATAAGGTCCGCCTACTCCTTGGTCTCACATATCAGTTCTATCTCGAGAATACCATAAGGGAACTACCGTGGACTGACAGTGCCGACTGAGAGATAGCTCGCAACCGCGGGGAGCCTTCGTTGATAGGACAAGACATGAGAACTCCCTATCCCGCCACGCCTGATAAGGCTTGACACTTTTATACTTGATTACGAGCGAAACGTCTTGTCCATAACCGTTTGAACAATATGCGCCATGTACATCGAAAACTATTTTAGAAGATGGTGAGATTGAACTTGTGCTCCAAGACCTCTCACTGCCTTAACAGACCTGGCTTGGCAGACCTTCCATCTCATCGCTCAATCCAGAGAATACCCACCTGTGCTGACCTACCCTCATAGTACATGTGACCACAATAGCTTGAAAAATTTCAGCATGTGTAATGTGCTTCTCGAAGGTTATAGCATGTATAAGTCGACGTAGCCATTTTACCACTATCTCTTAAACACATTAAACAGAAAAACCACTGAGCATCATATTCGATCGATGCTGAGAAGATGAAAATAAAACGGTCCATGCTTACTACTATTTTGAGTCAAAGCATTCGAAGCTAAGTCGCTCTCTTATGGTAGTTACTTTAGGACTCACTACTGACACGTTAGTTTAGACGTATCGACAAAAGAGCGACACGCGCCGAAGGCACTCGAGCCTCGGAGTAGTCCCCATGGTTAGATTCCTTTACATAAAGAAGTCTGATCTTACGTCTCGACCACTTGACTACCTTATAGTCAGAGCACAACAACCTCTCTCAGCGTCTAGACACTAGACTTTAGACGGCATTCAAGTCGACACGCTTTTAGCGTTTGCATTCATTGCAACACTGAGAGCTCGACATCTAGTAATTACGCCAACCACATCGAGAGACATTGCAATCATACAATCGCCTCTCGTTCTTTCCCTTCAAGAACCATAAGCACAAATACCTAAATTAAATATAATACCCTATAAAATAATCATATCAAAAAAAGATTCAAAAAAAAAAAGTCCAGCAAAGAAAAATGAGAGACATCCCATATTACACAGCAAAAACAGGCCAGACGTGACGAACCTGTGCGATTCATACTAGAGAGAGCAAGGAAGCGCGGACTGATCGATCTGTCCAACATTGACGCATTTCTGAGCGATCATGATTCATAGTACAATTATATCAATGACAAGGAATCCAGACGGTCAATAATCATTCCTTTTAATTACAAGAAGGTTGAATCGTCGGCCATGCTCAAAGACATCATGTCCCATCCGTACCGAAAAGTTTCTATATCTAGCCCCTTAACCCGCCAGTCCAACGCGAATCTTTCTGTCCCTAACCTCATATCAATCTCGCTTAAAGCTGAAAAAGGAAGAATCCCTCGACAAGCAAACCCATCTCCAAGAGCCGAATGGAAGCACTGAGTCAGTGAGCGACAACCTTCATCAGTCTCCCCACAGAGATAGAGATCAGCCGCAGGATACAACCCAGCAAATAGCGAAGCCTTAAACAATCCGTCGATCGTTGACCAACAAAGAACCAAGGTCCAAAAGAAGACTTTGGCAGCAGCAGCTCTGAACGAAGTCCGAGCAAGGTGAGCCATTTCCCCAGCGGCGTCACCCTAAATCAAGTATTTGAGCGCATCTGAAGAGTCCGTTCTCTGACCAACTTAGAAAAGCAAGCTATGAGCACAGCGAAGTCAAAAAAACAGAGCAAATGGTCCTCACAACTTCTGACCTGAACGCCCCTAATCACCGACCAACCTCCTCTTGAACTGACCCAACATTCGCTTCTGACCCCACTTCGTAAGCAACAGCCCCAAAACGCACAGGCTAGGTTGGACGAGCTATGCACTAAGATATCTCTCTCATGCGAAGAAGCCATACCAAGTTCAAAGCCGCACTGAAACCTCGATTCCATATAAAGGGATTTAAGACCACCCATGCACTTAAAGGGATGCCTCT
>SNQN01013155.1:845-14087 GCA_008642245.1 Bassia scoparia
ATAGTATGTCTGGACTTGTACATTTGAGAAGACCTTGCAAGGAGTACTGCACAGAAAATGATGGAAAGAAGAGGTAAAACATAAGTATATAATAAGAAAATTGAAAAAATAATATTGCTGGATTTGAAACAAAATGACAACCCTGATATCAGCAAAGTTGTTGCATAAAACAGAAAAGCAAGAAGGATTGCTATCAAAAACTTCGAGAAGATGAGGGTGTTTGCTTTTTGAAAGCCGAATATTCATGCTTCCAAGTGCTCATTAAATCTAAAGTTCATTGTCCTCACTAACTTCAATCGCTAACACCGGTTTATTATAATGTGAGATTTTAAGCCGCTTCACTTCTGCCCAAGATGAGACAGAACGAAGAGAGATACAGCAAGCGAACATATATTGCTGTTTTTCTATTACATACTTCCGTGTTTTGAAGCTACGCACTATACAGCCCAGGATGTGATATGATGTTTTATGTTTTGCATGTCCATATAAATCCTTGCTTATTCCATGCTTGTAAACGATAGCACGTCACAGTTTGACTTGTTGTGGCCCAACTCCACAAATCTGTCCCTTGATACAAATTAGTACACTAAAGGACTGCATTTGATGCCTTTTTCAATTATGCTTGCCTTAAGTGAGTAGGCACTTGATTAGAGGTGTGCTTCGTGAAAATATTCCTCCATCTTAGAGAGTGCTATTACGGGTGGCAAATGTATAACTATTTAGGATGTACCATTTGATGAGGGCAGTGATATAGAGAGGGCCTGCAGCATGAGAAGGTTAGATAGGAGTAAAGGGCCCTATTTAGTACGGGAATCGTTAACAAACCATCCAATAATGGAGATTAGTGAATATTTAAAAAATGGCTAATGGTTTTCAAGGTATTCATAGCGGACGTATGCCATGTTTACTCCAAAGTTGTTGTAAATGAGATGTATGCAAAAGATTCACTGAGAAATGATATTTAAAACTTTTTTAGGGGAATTGTGCCTTAGAACTTCTAAGGGCTTCAAATTGGGAGGAGAAACGAGTTATGTGCGCCGAATTATGCCAATTTCTTTATTGAGGGAAACATCGCTTATAGTTTTTGCCTATGGTTGATTGTTGAATGGAATAGAGATGTCATTATTACATGTAATGCTATCCTACCTGAAGTTTCATGGGACAAAGTTAAAACTTAGAAGGGTAACCCTTTTGTGATCAACCATGCCTAGAGAAAGTCAGCCTTCGAAAGAAATCTTTTTCATCAACTTGCTTACACGAGAAAACTTTTGACCTATAGTCATGAGACCTCTTCTTTCTAGCTTAATATATTACATATATTTCCAGCTCATGTGTTAGTCTCTCTAATATTGCCACTCACATTTGCAACTGAAGTAGCATAACATGTTCATTTCCTTTTCCGAGCCAATCTCAATGAATATGATGCCGTGTGCTTGTGTGTGTACGGCGCGTGTCGTGGATTGAACCCCCCCCAAGAAGACCCTGTATGTCCAGCACATGATGCATAGGAAATATCGCAAGTAACATAAATTGATGACCATATAACAATACTGTTGGAGTACGTAAGATAGACATGGAAACATCCAAGAAAAATATTGAACTAACTCTCGCGAGAAATGACAAATTTGTATTTCGCACCTTGCTTCTTTTTCTTTGGTTATATTTATCAGCGATATCTCATTCATACTCTTGAATGTCATTGCTTTTAAAACCATTTGAACAATTGAATAATGTGAGGTCTAAGTCGTCCAATGAAAAAGAGTTAGAAAATAATAGTACCGACTAAGCGACAACCCCTTTGAAAAATAAATCAAAGATGATTAAGACTGTAAGGGACCAACAAAGTAACTTGTTTGGATCAAAGAACAGAACAAGTGCATAATAGTTACCCGAGTGCTGTGTGAGATGTATTAAACATTGTAAGATTTAAAGTTGACTTGTACAGGTTAGTCAAGCGAATCTTACTCTATTTAAATTTGATCCAATAAAAAGATGGACCAACATCAAGGATAGAATTAGAGTGTGAAAGTATTAATCATTCTATTAATTTTTATTGATCCCAAAGATAAAAAATGCGTGCACAAGAATAAGGAAGAGGAGTAGAACTCGAGAAAGAACCAATTCATAGCATATACTAATTAATATTATATGAGTATTCCAATTAAAAACAATTTCAGAATATCCGGAAAGTTTACATAAACTTTTGTATACTTATTAATTGATGATGCGGAAAACTGAAAATGCAAGGGAAGAAAAGTGATTTTCATAAGGTTGGAAGAGGGTATATATATTGTAATGTTGTGAATTCCAATAACAACCTTCACAAAGGAAAAAGGAAATGTTAGCATAAACTATATCTCGAGATCAGAAGAAGCGGACATTAGTACGCTAAGATTGGGTGAGTGAGGCTTTCTGTTCTGGTGTTATGTCCTTTTTTTCATAAAAAAAATTAATTTATTTGCTCGCTTTTTCAGGTCCAGGCATCTCTTTTGTGTGCTCAATCCATACTCAGTTTCCACCTCTTTGAAAGGAATAGGAAAGTGTTTGGCTACCTAAATTGACATAGATGTCTATTAGGCTATCCTATTATGATAGACCACCTCCAATCAATACTTGTGTTCTGCCTCTAACCCAAGGGATGCTCTTATTAGTCTACTGTGAAGCACCGTGTATACGAGTACTTTACTTGATTTTTGATGCACTCGTTGGCTCTTTAAGTTGATATCTGTGATTAAACAAATCTTCAATGCCAGAGTGATTAGATTTCTTCATCCATACCTTATACCCAACTCATTGTGACATATATAGACAGAAGTTGGTCGCCCTACATCAATTAGTACCTTATATCCGCTTACATATTCATTTACATTACCCTCACTTTCTCGTTTTTTTTAAGCGTTATATTAAATCACATAAACCAAATATTTCTGCCCGATATATAAAGAGTTTGATTGAGTAGATAAAAAAAGTTGAGTTAGGTAGAAAATTTGAGTAAGTTACGTAAAAGAGTAGAAAATGGTCAAAATAAAGAAATTCTTCTGTCTCGTGAAACACTAGTAATATTGTTGCGTGCAATAGATTGGTTTACTAAGTGAATTGAAAGTTGCTTTAGAAAAGGAAATTATAATTCCATTCTAATTTAATTAGAGTAAATGGAGTAAGTTAAAAAGTTACAAAATTGTTATTTTTCTTAGATAGTATGGAACAAGCTAATTGACAACATAACCATCCCAAACACGAAAGTGAAAACAATTAAAAAATACGGAGGGAAGTATAAAATACAAAAGATCACTTAAGCCTATTGGAACACCATGGATAGTAATTTTCAAAATTGCACAACTAGAAAAATCTTAAACCAGTGGCACTTCCTTGTTACCTAAATGCAAGGGAAATCCAAATTAATTCCACATACATTACATTTATACAAGATGCAATGGCAAATTTAACCAACAAAAACAACATGAATAAATGGGTACACGAGTATGCTCCCATACAAGTGACAGGAAACCTACTTCAATAGCGTCCGGATGCAATTGGCAATCATGAATTTTAACAATATCTGCAATCAGCTGTACAGCCTCAACAGTTGCTTCTCCACCATGTTTTCCCTYGTTTTTGAAAAKAGACTGAATTGTAGCAGAACAGTGTTTCCTGTATTAGTCTAAAAGTCAGTTATCTATCCTCAAATTACAAAACCCGAATGTTCACCAATAGTTTGTGAGCCATAAGACATTTAGTGAGGTAGATCATACAATTTATTGCCATCATATAGATTGGGTCAATCATTCAAAAGAATGGTGATATTGATGGAGATGAAACTCATTCAAAAGAGTGGTGATTAAGTTAGGGTGGCTTATATAGAGTGCCGCCACATGAGTGTTGTGTGATCAAAGCATCCCTTTAAAGTTAAAAGAGAAATTGGTGTCACAGACATCACAGACTAACTAAGGGAAAATTGTTTGCGGTGATTTACATATGTAAGACAAAGACCCTAGGATGGACCAATACAAATAATGGAGGGTGGGATCATGGACAACTAAAAAAAGGTAGAGAATGACCGAAAATGACTTGATTGGAAAGAGTTAGGAAAGACATGAAGCAAACAGATTTGCATGAGAATGAAGTATTTTACCGTAAGAGATGGAGAAGGAAGAACTTTGTGGATGACTATAGAGGATAATCAATTATGATTCATAATTCATATAGCTACCCCACTTATGTTAAGGTATAGTAAAGATTTGATTGTTTGATTACTATAGATTGGTTAAGAGTCCAGTAGAAACACCTTCCTTTAACTATTGATATTATCATATATAGAAAACAGCTTCGCAATATAGAGGGGTGCAACTTTTTCAAAGGTAACAGCGTTATGACTCTTCTCAACTGAGATAGTATACTACAGCCCTAAAAACCACAATAGTTAGGCTGCACTTTTGTACCTATTTATGTGCTCTATTCTATTGTCCTACAATCTGATTTCTATTTAAGTTGGTAGGTTTTAACAACAAAATTAGGCTTTACCTTCTAATCCACGACATTTTTTGGTAAAAGAGACTCAAAACATCTTCAAAAGGTWATATAAAGTTCTTTTCATGATAATCTGAAAAAGATGAATAAAACTCTCGTAAAATTAAACCAACCACCATACAATTATATTTGTTGTTGCAGCTAAATAAAGGGGAAAATGTTGGATAATAGTGCTTCAAAGTAATGGAAACGTGATTTCCTCGTTTATCTATTTTTAGTTTCATTAACTTAGTTGGTTTATTATTWAGCAATCAAAGTTAGTGGTTGTTAGCATTATTTCACGTTTATTAGTGACTTAGTGGGATTAATATCATGGCCTTGAATTTAGGAATTAGTTAGCAATATTCAARCCTATTTAAATAGTTTGATGTACTTCATTTCAATTTGCAATATTTATCAGTATATTTCATTTTCTATCTAATATATTTTTCCACATTATCTCTACTTTTACGTAAGTTAATAATTTCAACAGAATAAAGGCAACATAAGAGACCACTAATCCTCTCACAGAACAAGAAAGAGGAATAATTTAACATAAGATGGTAGCAATATATACATCCCAACTAACCTCACAACATCATCCACAGAAGCCAGATTGTTTACAACGGCTGGTATTAAGTTCTCACGGAAGTTAAAATGTGGATGGGCATCTAGCAAAGTGCAGAGACAGCGAACAGCTACACGATTAAACTCAGGGAGCTGTTGTAAATTAAGTAGTCTCTGCAGGTAAGCCTGGAAACAAAAACAAAATAATGATTGGGAACTTGCAAAACACCTTGAAAGCAAAATGTAACATAAGGATATACCAGTAGGACAAATTTCAAATAAAGAACAATTGTCATGTAAATGATAAGTCAAACCAGCCTTTTTTCGATCTGAAGTCTTACACAAGACAGACAAATGTAGTACTCCCTCCGTTACGTATTACTTGAAACATTTGAACTAGGGAGATTTTTCAGGCAAAATTTCTTAATTGTAGATAAGGGTATATGATTAGAATAAAGTTCTGAGAGAAAAGGAATAAAGTAATGAGTGAGTATAAGATTAGGAAAAAGTAAGAGAGAGAAAATAAATAAAGTAATAAGTTGATGTAAGATTAGGAAAAAGTAAGATAGAGGAAAGTAGTGGAAAAGTGAATAAAGTTTTGGAAAAAAACTTACTAAAAATGGAAAAAGAGAGAATTGTTTCAAGTAATATGTAACAACTATTTATAGCAAATGTTTCAAGTAATACGTAATGGAGAGAGTACATGGATTCAAAATTGGGAATGTATGAGAACAGTAAATATAGGTTGTCTCAATAGCCTATACGGACTTAACTAGCAGAGTAACAATAGAAAGGAGGCTTGAAGGATTTTGATCACAAAAAAGCATAAATAAGAACATGGACTTCACTATCATCCTGTTATGCTCCATTTATTAGTAGACATTATTGCTGCAATAGAGTGAGGCACACCAACAACTAATTCRATCCTAAATACTAACACAGTAACACATCATCTTCCCCCACACATGGTTTGAAAGGGCATTAATAAAATTTGCAGCCTTACAAATATTTTTTCATCTCTTCCTAACTCTATATTTTAGTTTAGCTAACTAGTCTCAATTGATTGAGCAACTAGATCCTGGAGATATTGTCTTACTAGTCTAGATTTTCTTTTAACCCATAAGGTTTCTCTTCAAAAGACAGTTATGGCAATGACGGTGCGGGGATCGTATTGGAATTGGGACCATAGGAAATTTGGGCATTTATTACTGGGCCATATTTGCAATTTATCTACATATAACAAATAAAATTTTGCGGGGTGAAAATTCGGCAATTGCAGCATTTATAGGCTATCTTATATTGGACATGCACTATGGGTCAATCTATTAGGCATAGGGCTGCATAGTTATGTTCATTTACATCAACGCTTAATTAAATGAAAAGTAAGTCCTTGCGAATACAAATATAGTACTCCACTCTGTTCACAAAGTTCTCCCACCACTTTATGTTCCTTCATTATGGGGCGTTCATGAAAATTCACTAGCCACGTCCCACTTATTATCATCATTCTAGAACACATTATCATTTATTATTGGATTTTTTAATGGGGTAAACCCCTGTGGTTCAACATAATTCATGTGTTGTACCACCAAAAAGTTTCAAACTTCATGTCTGTACCCCAAATTGGGAAAAAATAAACAATCCATCACCAGAGTTAACAGAACAGTACTTATTTTTCCGTTAAAGCCTAATTCAATGAGCGTACCAATCTCAAAATCCAATGTAATTAACAAATGATTCAAACTAATACCTTCAAAACGTCATTAAACATTAACCCCATTGGAACTTAATATTATAACTTTAAATTTTAAATTAATAAGTTAATGTAGATCAATTTAAACATGAATATTTATAAAAAATAAAAACAAGCCTATGAAAAATATGATATACTAAACAAAATTATAAATTCATATCCATAAAATACAAAAACATAACTATTTACTTTAAATCAATATTAATCTCATCAACCCCATATCCTCATCAAGATCACCACAACACCTATTGTCTCTCCCCAGTGGTACACATAATTCGCGCGTTCGCTTTGGAACAGGAAACAATTCGGGTTTCGGAGTCGCTACCCACAAATAGTGAATTCGGTATATCCGATAGTCGAATTACGGTTCGATAGTGATTTTGTATATTAAACTTAAAAAAGAACAGAAAATATCAGCTTCAAAACTAATTATAGCATTTTTCATTAGAAGAATTAATAATAGAAACACAATTCTTATAGGTAATTATTAGACCGATATATGCTTTAATAAATAAAAAATCAATGCTTACTATAGGAATAGGAGTAGAAAAATTGGGAAGGTGTGTGGTCAATTAGTGCGAAATTCCATTACAAGAATCTGTACTGAAATGATAGGAGAGAGCAGTAAATTAAAATTGTTAAATACGAAGTTGTGAAACAAAATGAAAATGAAAAATGGTAATAATTATAATAAAAGAAAGGGCAACACCCACACTCAAGCTCTCAATAACTACCACATGCATTAAATTTTAAAATTTATAATACCCTCGTAAAGCAGATATTTTTAGTTGAGGACTAACTCTCCTATTCTCACAGAGGATCATTTATTTTTGTTATTTTTCTCTCTCCATCATTTAACTTCTATCTCCAAGTTTTTCCCATATATCTACTCTTCTCATCGGTGAACTGAGCAACCCCCCTCAATCAGAAAGTGCAATTCTGAGCTAAAGAAATTAAGTATCGTCAACAAAGGTTTTTTTTCTTTCGTAACAGTTCGTAACTGGAGAATTCGGAGATAATCGAACCAAATCACGCATCAGGTCGAATTGGTACGCAAGCGACCGCGATTTGGAACGATCGAACCAAATGGAATGTTGTGGTCCCAGCGAATTATGTTACATGGTCTCTCCTCCCCTTCTCACAGCCACCAAACCACCACCACACTACTCTCTCTCCTCTCACACACTAAACCAACCACTTTGAGTTCAAAGGACACATTGACATTTGCAACAACATTCGAATGACCACCACTACCGTCGAATTCCATCTTCTTCTCCCACTCTCAATCATCACTTTTGAATTTCGAACACAGAACAAATGGGTGRGTGRGACTATGATTTAGATAAKGGTCAATGGGGCTTCGATTTGAAGTGGGTGGATGGTAGGCTCCAATTTCGAGTGGTGTTGGTTCGATTCGATGGTGGGGCTTTTATTCGAGGGTGGGTGGGTCAATTTCGAGTGGTGTTGGTTCAATTCAGGTGGGTTGTGGCTCATTTCGATAGTGGTGGTGCGATTGGGAATGGTGTCATTGATTAATTAACTCAAATATAGTGATTAATTATTTTTTTAATTCAAAAACAAATATTAATCCTTAATCGAAGAAGGATTGAAAACTTAAATAAAAGTAAATTAATCTAAGTTTTCAATTTTTGGGTACCACATGACTTAGGCTTAATGGAAAAATAACGTTGGTTAACTTTTSGCCACGGTATGAATTATTTTACCAATTCRAGGTACCACCTGAATTTTGAAACTTTTTGGGGTACCACATGAATTATGTGAAACATCAGGGATACCCCATGAAAAATCCCTATAGTATTTTATTAATTGTGGTGGTCCACAATGTGAAACCCATCATACCACTTACAATACACTCATGTGCATTAAACAATGCAATTTTCTTTGTTTCTCTCTCCAATCTAAATCTACTTTTTAACCCCGATTCCCCTATTATATTAGTTTCCATATTTTAGACCCAAATAATATATGACACCTTTTTCGTGGAACGGAGGGAGTACAAAGTATTAAAAAAATTCTTTCAAAATAGGTGAAAGCCGTTTAAATAATGACAAGATATAAACGGCTCTCACAAGTGTCAAATAAACGGTGCCTAATTAGAATTCCCATGTAGCCTTCTTACATAAGAATATAAGATTGCTTTTAAGTTTTAAGTATTATTTTAATTATTATTTAATTAAATGAAAGGAAATATAACTAAAACAGAATAGGATAATATAGCTTCCATTTTCTCAACTAATAATGGAAGAATGAAATCCTGGTAAAGGCCAATACCTATTACTGGTAGGAATATATAAGTTAAAACAAACAACTCTCTGCATTAGACAACGACTAACCTTGTATGAAAACAAAAGTGTTCCTTCAAAAAATCGCATCTTCTTTACAGCTTTAGAAACAGTCATCTCTTGTTCTTTCTCKGTAGGAAGCCTAATACGGTAACTGCAAAATCCAACCAACATGTATAAACAGAAGGCACAAGACTTACTTTGAGCAAACAAACGGTTCCAGTTAAAACAACATATTACCCAGGGATTATGTCTCTGAAAACAACTAGCAAAGATAATATTGCTGCCTTTTCAATATCTTTATCACTATCTTTACAGAAGCTTAGTAACTCTTTTAGAGACTTAATGTTTGACTCCGGATCTTCCAATAAGGCAGTACCCAACTCTGCGATTTTCTGCTGCTTAGTTTCAGCAACTTCTGCAGCAGTGAGATCTTCTTTCACCTCAGCCTGCAGCCAACAAGAATAATATTTTTATTAGWGTCAAACTAATAATTTTAAAGAGATAATACACAAACCCAACAAAAAGGACAACTCATCAATCTACACGATCTATTATACAAGTACAACATCTTATTACAAAAATATCCTTTGGTGGAAATGATTTCACGAATTCTATCCCTGTATGGAACATAAATAGGTTTAAATAAAATGCTTAATATATGCATGATGAGATCTAACAAGGTTTGTCGAGTCTCCAAATATCCATAGAGCACCCAAGGAATGATAAAGTGTTTTAACTATTYGCATTGGTAGCATCATAAAAAGCAAGATGTTCTAAGTGGTCAATCGACCATAGTAGTTTGATAGCTATATTAGGAGTGGATAACAATTTCAAAGAAAATAAAATCAGAGCTTGCCTCGATGATCAACTTAAAATAGGAGTTGTCATTTTTGGTGAAGAGTGAAGACTCAACAGAATTTTGAAACACCACATGACTACAATGGAAGAAAATAAAAAACCTAGAATTAAAATGTATTAAGTCTCAAAGATGTTCCAAATACTGGCAGTGAATATGTGATAAACTTTGCTGTCTTGCATGGCTTAAAAAGGTACAGTCATTAGTCTTTATATGCCATCAAAGCAACAGAAAATGTCAATATGTGAATGCATCATGAAGTAGTTAACGATTTTTATAAACACGAAGTTAATGAATTTTTATAACTACGAAGTTAATGAATTTTATAAATACAAAGTATGATGAATACATATACATTTCACCTTTTTCTATTTAAGTTTGGGACTTATCTAAATATACGAATAACTTTGCAAAGTATTATAAACTGCTTTTAGTTGTTATTTGTTTTGAGACAACTATACTTCCTATGCTTCTTTAACTGCAACAAATAGACTTTGTACTATCTAAACTCACGTCGACTAAGATTTCTGATTTGTAATAAAAACTAATCAAATGAAGATCTCCATACCTTAAATCACCTAAGCTAGAACAAATATTCCTAGTTCAAATCAATGTATAAAAGCGTAGGTGCACTAAGGCAATTGGATTTTCTAGAGCCTTAGGCGCACCTTAGTGTGCCCAGTCTCTCATTGAAGTGAGGCGACCTATGAAGTAATGGGAAAATTCTAGAAAAAGCTCTAGTGGCCTAGGCGCGACAGTGTGCCTTGGTGTGTCTCACCTGCGCCTAGCCACAACGCCTCGCCTTGGCATATTAAGCGCTTACCCTATGCTTAGCCTAGGCGCGCCTTTTCAACACTGGTTCAAATGAAAGCCTCTCAAGCTGGACATCAACTTCAAATTAAAAACAAACCTACAATAAGGGAAAAGGAAGAAAAATCATAGCCCAAATTGGCTCATGTACACACCAAGTTTAACCTATTCTTGCGTAGGAGAAGACACACAGTAATTATTCTTCATAGCATATAAGACAGGGATGAACCCCATTGATCTTAAGATCACAATATACCTAAACGACAAATAAAAGTTTGCTACTCAAGGGCACGCGAAAACTTTGCTTCACGAGAAGCGTTAAGCTAGCAATTAACAACTATTCAAATACAATGTACCATAGAGTAATCAGAACATAACATTCATTACGTGTAGTCAAAATATCTTTAACCACAAAGAGACTCAATGGTACTTTCAAATTTCAAATTTGCAATGGCTTAGGGCATCCAATAGGGTTTGTCATGGGGTTTGTAGGTGATGTGTAGGTTGAATGACAAATCCCTTATGTTGGGAAAGTTGGTGGGATTGATGTTGAGAGGGTTTGTATGGATGAGGTGGAATTTAGGTGGGGTATAGGGTGTAAATAAAAAGAGAAATAAAATGAAATTAGGTAAAGTTGTTGTTTACTTTTATTTTTCTTTTCTTTTTTATAAATTGGATATATAATGGTCCCCAACAAACCCTAAAAGTTTTGAACTATTGTCGGTAAGGGGTTTGTTATGGGGGGTTTTGTCTAAGGTCGATATGGCAAGAGTTCAAACCTCTTAAAGGTTTGAACTATTGTGAATGCCCTTATCAGGTCAAGATTAAAGAAACCATTTTAAAAGCTTAGTCCTAAAGAATACTCAAAGATAAAATTACTCACAATTTTCTTATTTAACCAATTTTCTCTTCTCTCTTTTATGAGTTAGAAAAGATACGAAGAAAATGGATTTATAGGAGAATGAGGTCCTTGATTGTCGGGGGTGGAGAAGGAAAAACTTTGTGGATGACTATTCATAATGATCACTATCGGTTCATGWAGCCGACGCTACTTATGGGACTAAGTTTTTGATTGATTTAATTTTTTCCTTTTATTTTATTTGTAGTGTTCATAATTCAAACCTAGCTAACCAGCGGGTCGGAGGGTCCGACCCGATTCGTTCGTCCCGAACGCTTTTTGAGTAACAGCTAAAGTAGTGYGGCCCAGAGGAATCTCGCTGGGTATACCACACTACTTTAGCTATTACTCAAGTTGAACAATCAATAACTTGAGATCCAGAGGAATCGAGGAATCTCTCTGGTATACTCCCTCTGAGCATATTTTATTAGCAGTATCTCCTCAGTTCTCATGGCATCAGTTCAAACTTGTTCCTATAGCCTTTGGTAATTCCAATCTTTCTTAAGGCCTTTCTCCCAAGAGTCCCAACCAATTGTAAGTAGACAACACACTACCAAGATAATCTGGCATAACATCTAGCAATATCTGGTGGGTTTGGCTACATGAACCAAAATGATATGATAAGCATCAACCAGCATCAATTGGTTGTTACCGAGGTTTGACAACAGGTAGGACTGAGATGTGGTTATCTAGTTATCTTATGCATAAAATCTCTATCAACAGAAAATATTAAGAATTTGAGGGAACAAATAGTTCTTAAAAAATGAATGGAAGCAGTAAAGGAATAGGGTAGTTGGTTGCATAGCAAAATAACATTAACAGCCAACGCTTTATATGCAAACAGAAGGGGCAGAATACACTTTACACAAGAAAAATGTTACAATAGTAAATAAGTTCCAGAGTAGAAAGAGAGTAAATGAGAAGATTGTACACCAATTAAGAAGACAAAAGGGCTACAGTTAGAAATTTGGAATAGATTAATACACTTCACAACCAGGACATCAGTTATATTTTTTTCAGTACATTGTTTGAAGAGTTTGGTGTTATACACATGTTTTAGCAGCCTTTGCCCTTATCTATTTCAGATTTGGCAGAGTATTGCAGAGTTCTGTATCTCACATTAGTGGAAACCTTCTAAAATAAGAAAATCTCAAAACTCAATAAGTCCACTTAAATCGAAAGTATAAATGAACWTACCAAAACCTCAGACTGATGGTTCTGAGGCACATTCTCAGGCTCAACTGGTTCTTTTGCCTGCTTTTTTTCCTCTTTCCTCTGTTTCTTCAACTTGGCTCTCCTTTCAGCTTTATTCAATTTATTATAGCCACCTATATCTCCATCACCCTCTTCTTCTTTGTCTGAATTYTCAACTTTTTTTGCTACTTTTGGTGCTGCATATGATTTAACACATAGATTACAACAACTACTAAACCAAGTTTCTGATTGATTTTGAAAAACACACTGACATTATTATCAAAAGTAAAGAGAGGCCGTTGAGTGCAAACCTGTCCTATACAAAAGCTTTCCATCCAACGTCTTGACCGGA